>CM044117.1:5909300-6046750 GCA_024174645.1 Lemna minuta | reverse complement strand
GATGAAGAGGCGCATTGCGATCAACGGTCGCGATGAAGCATCGTTTGATCGAAACGATGCGATGAAGTCACATTCGACCGATCAAAAATCAAAGGCTAAGGTGAGTCCACGTGTTGTGTGTGAAGAGACGCGTCGTTTGATGTCGTGCGTCGGATCTTGATCGTGCGATCCTGATTTAATCTAAGATCCATCGGATGCGTTGAATGTGGACTGTTATAACTCCCTTGATGGAGGGCCGAGATTAATTTGTTGTAAACTTGAATATGCATCATGATTCATCAGAATAATCAGATTGACAAACCAGAATTAAACGCGTACCTGGATTCACCGGATTAATCTTCATCAATGTAGATTACTGAATTTGAGAATAGTCTTCTTGAATATCACTGATCACTAGAGGAAATGGGATTCTCTCTTGAGGGTTATGAACATCAGGTTATCCAAGTGGACTATGGCCTCCTATTTATAGGAATAGAGGAAAGCTTAAGCCTCTAATCAGTCATTAGATAGCCCCTTAATGACTAATGACTGATTTATTGCCTCTACACATAAATTAACCTCTACACACATAAATGAATGTCGTAATCCCCAGATTAAACATAATTGAATCACTTAATGGGATTATAATGATAGCTAATCCACAATAATACATAACTATGTCCACTTAATGAGATTAGATCTAACATAATTCACTTAAGTGGGATTTGAAGCACGTGCGCGATATTTGATCGGGTGGACCTCGCGTCCACCTATCTACGCGCTATGTTCCACACGATCTCTATCCGATGCTCCACATCACACCACGTGTCCTGCAATCAAAGAAAACGAAGGGAACATAGTCCCACACAGAGAAAAACAAAGAGAATCGTCAGATATATAAGGTGAGTCAATTATAGCGGTTAGCGATATTCCTCTATGGAATGCTTATATGTACTATAACCATATGTAATAAATATATATATGTATACGTCACCTCATTGCCACGCAAGCACTCGCGCGGGTCCACGTGGCTCTACCACGTGGCCCTGAGTGCCACGTGGCATCCACGTGGGCTCGCGCGAAATATCCACCCTTTTGGATATTTTTTTACTGTTTTAAATAACTTAAAAATTGAAAATAAACTTAATTAATTTTAGAAAAATTCCAGAAAATTCTCTAAAATTGTAAAAATCATAACTTTCAAAATACAACTCCAATTAATTTAAATTTGTTGTATTGGATCAGAAATTGAATAATTTATCATTATAAAAAGTCAAATTATTAAAATAATAAGAGAATAAATATTAATTAAATTAATACATTCATGTATCTTATAAAATAAATTTATAAAAATATATAAATGTTAATAAAGATGTTTTCTCTTATATTTTCATCATTAAAACATGATTATGATCTTAAATATAATTAGGATTAAACATCATAATGTTTTAATTATATGTAATAATCCATAAATTGAGGGATTTTTAGATCATAACATGAAATGATACAAAATGATAGAAATATACTTAAAATATGATAACATGCATATATTTGGAATGATTAATGTATTTATTTGCATTAATAATCATATAATTTCATGTATAAATAGCATGTTATCACTAGGTCACCATCCTGTTGATAACATGCATATTTAACTTAAATTCTTATCTTATTTAATTAGTATTCATGCTTATTTTTATGTAATTATGATGCATGTTATCATAGTTTTTATGAATTTTCTCCATTGGTATGCCATTCTACTAAAGTCCATATTTATGCATTAATTAGGGTTAATTATGTGCTTTATGAATGTTTAATCTTTTACAAGGTTAAATAAATAGAAATTAATTACTTTCCTTAATTTCCTTAAAAGGATTAATTCCAAGAAAAGAATAATTTGATGATTAAAAGAGAGAATTCTTAATGAATTACTTAGTTATTTTTAATCCCTCTCATTTTCTTGTTTGAATTTATATTTTTAGATGGCATAATATAAAGATGAAGGAATTTGTGATCCAATGGAGAAAATTTGAGTTTTGAAGGAGTTATATTTTTAAAGATATGAAATTATGAACTTTTTAGATTTTTCTAGATTTTTCCAGAATTTATTTTGAGTTTTATCGATTTTATTTCCTTAACTAAAATCGCAAAAGGGGGTTCTTATCCGCAAGAACCGTGGGCTGACAAAGCGCAGGTCCTGCACGGATGCGACATGGCACGCAAGCCCACACTTGCGCTTGTGTGGCGCAGAGGTGGGACGGACACGTGGCGGGGCCACGCGAGTCCACGCAGACACCGGGGTGGCGCCACGTGGCAAGAAGTCTTCCTAGCTGGCAGATGATGGGCCCACTTGTTAGTGGGCCTAGGTAATAAGTTTTGGGCAGTAACACAAAGGCGTTAAAGCCTTCCACATTTTATATGCATCTTTTCCAATTATTTTCTCTATGTGGAACTATGTTCCCGTTAAATCTCTTCTTTGCACGACACGTGGCAGCGTCGCAGGCGTTGGATGCGATCGCGTTAACCAAGCATGTGCGTTAATTGCGATTTAAGTGACGAGGGACGGCTGTGATTAAATCGCGGTTTTGACGTCTCATCTAGCGACACATGTCTTCGTGAGGAAGCTCCGAACATGATCAGATAGGCCAAATAAGGGGAGATCGTGGGCCAGCGTCGTAGGCCATTATTCCACTGATTTTGCATGATCGAACGGCTCAGATCTCATCGTGAAATGGACGGTCCGCGTTTCTCGCGGGAATTTTTCTTTAAAACTGATGTATTCACTTATATAAAAATTTTGATCAAATCGTGAAGAAATTAAGCAATTTTTAAGGAAGATCTTAAGTTCTTTGTGATCCTCTGCTTCCTAGAGTCAATTTCTCAGCCATTGAAGCACGATAATCACGAATCATTGCAAGAAAACGATCGTAATCTCCCCTTGAACGCCGAACGCACGTCGAGGATGAAACTGGGAAATACTCTACAATCCGCGTGAATCGAAGCCAAATCTTCACGTCAATCGGGTCAGTAGTGTGATATTTTCATAATCCTTTCCATTTATGTAGTTTATATTAGAATTAGGTAGGTAATTAATTTATGTAATTTAAATTCATCTTTTTGTACTTAAATCTTCACGTCAATCGGGTCAGTAATGAATTTATGTACTTAAATTCATCTTTTTGCCCAATTTTTGTGACGGATTTTTATTGATTTTCAAACAAGGATATCTCTTTGATCTTAAATTTGAATCACTTGATTCTGGTTTTTTTAGATTCCATGTTTCATTAGCTTTTCCTGGATAGCAAAATCGTCAAATTCCATGATCATTTGACCCCTCAATTTAATGTTTGACCATATACTGTTCATTTTCAATCCGAATTTGTGCGTTGACTTGCGGGATCAATTACTCTTAAAATACAAATTAAAATTTGACAATTTTGGTCTCTTTAGAATCCTCTGGTTGTTATCTTTCTTTTCATATATCAATTGCAAGATTTGGATATCATTTGGTTAATCAATTTGAAGATTTATACCAAAGTGTTCATTTCAGGATTTTTTTGATCTTTGATATTCAATAATTCATAATAACTCCAATTCTTATTGAAAAATTACAAATTTTGATATGAATAATTTCCATTTTCGTAATATTTCACGCTCTTTTTATTCTTTGATTTTACAAAAAGTAAACTGTTGGTCAAAGTCAACGCTTTGACCTTGACTTTTGACATTTCTTCATAAAATTAGTTTCTTAATCCTTTAAATTTGTTATTTAGTATAGATATATCATTACCATTAATAATATATGATTTTCACTTCTTAAAAACCCTTATTAAACCTAAGTTTGACCAATTCAACTCTTCGATCAAAGTCAATCGTGTTCACTATGGACCGATCCGATCTTTACACTATACTTGATTTTATATCTTTATTATTGTGAGTTCAGAATTATAAATTGTTTTGACCGAGGTTTGTGTGTTTTAACGACGGCATAAAACGCTTTGTCACCTGCCCCCTCTAGACCGCCACCATGACCTGCCCAGGTCGCTGCCCCGCCCCCTCGAGGGCACCGCGCTGCCCTCCTCGAGTCCCGCACCGCCCTTCCCAGGGTCGCTGCCCCTCCTCTAGGTCACCGCGCTGCCCTCCCGGAGTCCCGCACCGCCCTTTCTAGGACGTACCCCTCCCGCGCCTTGACCCGCGCGCCCCGCACGGCCTGCCCATGAGCCCCGCGCGAGCTGCCTGCGTGTCTCGCACAGTCCGCCTGCGTTCCACACGCGTCTCCCAGGTTGTGCCTCGTGCACCCACCCAATCACGTCCCACCCCCCCCGATTGCGCCCCGCGCGCCCACTATTGAAGCGTTCTATGCGGTCGTTCAAACACACAAATGTCGGTGAAAAAAAATTTATAATACCGAACTCACAATGACAAAGATATAAAATCAAGTAAAGTGTAAGTATCGGGTCGATCCACAGAGAACAACATTGACTTTTAATGTAGAGTTGACTTGGTCAAACTTAAGTTTAAAAGAGGTTTTAAAGAAGTAGAAATGAGATTTTATGAATAGAAATGATATAAATATGATAAATAGGGAATTTTAAGATTTAAGATCTAGGATTTAAGAAAGAAAAGTCAAAAGTCAAACTCAGAGCATTGACTTTGACCAATAGTCGAATTTCTGTAAAATCAAAGAACCAAAAGATATCAGAAGATTACAAAAATTATATATTCAGAATCTATTAAGAAAATGGAATTTATTGATATTAAATTCATGATTTTTCAATAAGAAATGGATTTACTATCAGTTGTTGAAAATCAAAGATAATAGAAATCCCAAAATGAACACTTCAGAGAAAATCAATAAATTGACCTATCAAATGATATCCAAATCTTGAAATTTATATATCAATAGAAAGCTAAGAACCAGCGGATTCCAAAGAGACAAAAATTATGAAATTCCAATTTATATTTTGAAAGCAATTGACCCCGTAATTCAACGCTCAAATTCGGATTGAAAATGAATAGTGCTTGGTCAAACGTTAAATTGAGGGATCAAATGATCTCGGAATTTAAAGGATTTGCTCTCCACGGAAAGCTGATGAAATAAGGAATCCAATGAAACCAAAATCATGTGATTTAGAATTATAAACAGAGAGATATCCTTTTTTCAAAATCAGCCAAATTTTGGACTGAAAATAGATAAAATTGAAGAACACTATGAGTTAAAACTCAAAATTAACTGTCTAAAACTAATAAAAGCTCAAATTAGCACTAGATAATTGATCAAATCTCACTACTAACCCGATTGCCACAAAGATAGTGCTTCAATTCACGCGGATTGAATCGAATTTGCTCGATTTCTTCCTCGCGAACGTTCGACGTTCAAGGGGAAAATTCAATGAAATCCGATGGAAATTCGTGATCAATCCCGCTCCGATTGGATTGCAATCGATTCGAAACATGGGGGGATCATGAAGAACTGAAGATCTTGATTTAAAATTGCTTAGTTCCTTCACGATTCAATCAAGAGTTAAGTTACAAAGGAGAGAGTTCATCGGTTTTTAAAGGGAAATTTAACCAAAAAATCGGACCGTTTGATCTGGTGAGAGGGGCCGATTGATGGCCACGATCGCCCTATGATCGTGGGCCATGAATGCAAAGAAATCATGGCTCCAATTGCGCGATTAATGGGCGCGTATAAAAGGTACAGGGGAGGTAAGCGTTTGCGTTACCGCCCCAATAATCTTAGTCGGGCCCATTAACCTGTGGGCTCTTCACCTTCCAACCCCTCTGCCACGTGGCCCCACCCGAGCGTCCGCGTGGACTCGCATGGCCCCTGCCACATGTCGCGCCACATGGTGCCTACCACACAGTATTTTCACTATCATGCGTCCGATGAAGATCAGACGCTCCCGACGTGTCGCCAGGTGAGAGGTAGATCAATCTCACTTAAGTCGGGTTTAGGGCACGTGCTTTGATTGATGATCGAGTGGACTTGAGTCCACTCGATCGACGCATCTTACACGACGTGATTAGAATCCAACATACGCGCTTCATCCACGTGTCTTGCATTCGAAAATGTTAAACGGGACATAGTCCCACACGGAGGAAAATAAGGGACTTGGCGCATATAAAAGGTAGAGGGGCGGTAAGCGTTTGCGTTACCGCCCCAATAATCTTACCAGGGCCCACTAACCCGTGGGCCCTTCACCTCCCAACCCCTCTGCCACGTAGTACCACAAAGGGCGTCCACCTGACTCGCGGTGGCCCCTGCCACGCGTCCGCGCCACATGGTGCCACCTGAGCTCCACGTGGGCTCACGCGGCCCTGCCACTTGGCCCTGCGTGCCGCGTCGCATACGCGTGGGTTCCGTGCAGCACGTCAGCTTACCATGCCACATTAGCTTCGCGGTCCTGCGGTAAATAAACCCCTTTTTTGCCTTTTAAATTAAGAAATAAATCAATTAAAAATCACATAAAAATAAAAAAAACTCAAAAACTTCAAAAATTCATAACTTTGAAAATACAACTCCTTTTAATTTCAAATTTTCTCCATTGGACCATAAATTTCTTCCTTTTTAATGTCATGCCATCTAAAAATAGAATTTAAAAGAAGAATATAGGATGAATTAAAAATAACCTAAAGGCATTCATTAAGATCCCTCTCTTTTAATCATCCAATAATTTTCTTCTTCTAATTAATCTTTTAAATCATTTATTAAAGTCAAAATAAGTTAGGGAAAGTACTTAATTCCTATTAATTTAACCTTGCAAAAAGATTAATCATCAAGAAGGCACATAATTATCCCTAATTTATGCATAAATATGAACTTTAGTATAATGGCATACCAATGGAGAAAATTCATAAAATTAAGATAACATGCATCATAATTACATAGAATAAGCATGAATATGAGTTAAATAAGATCAGAATTTAAGGTATAAATGCATGTTATCACACCCCCCAACTTAAATCATTGCTAGTCCCTTAGCAATGGAAAGATAAAGAATGTCTAATAGGACTAACAAGATTTAGAAAATCATGGATTAAGCATTGATAGAATCTGAAATAACTACCTTAAATGATGCCAAGAAGAAAGTAATGTACTAGAAGCTTAGGATCACGGCATTCCTCCGACAAACACTTTAATCCACCAAATGAACTAAGAATCCTCTTGCTCTTTATACTAATAGAAATATAAATAACTAAAAAAATTCATCATACCAAACCAATTGTTGATTCCTCCTTGCACTATGGACATGAATGATAAGGGCACAAAAAGTAGAAACAAACATCATCCTTTTCATACATAATGCCTATAAAATAGAGTCGGCTAAAACACATGGGAGGTAGCTTACCATTCTAATTCTACTTTGTTTTTGTCTTTTTCTTTCTTTCATCCTAATTCTACTTTTTCTGTCATTTTCTTTCTAATTCTACTTTTTCATTTATTCATCCTAATTCTACTTTCTGCAAGCCTTTTTGAAAAAGAGATTAGGTAATTCAGAATTTGAAATTTATAAAGCTTTTTATGCAACTTATTGAAAAGAACATTACTCATTTCATGGTGCTCATCCTACCCATGTGTTGTCCTTAGTAGACATGCAGCTTATTCCCCCAAAGAGGTTTTGGTATCTTTTAATTTATGGATCAGGGAGCTTCACTATGTTTATAATAGTAGTGCAAATAAAGGATGATACAAGCTACGACTTGCTATGAAAAGCGGAAGGAAGTGCGTGGAAGGAGTCATTAACTCAAGATTTAGAAAGAAGAATGAGTGGATGAGAAGTATAGAAAGGTTTGAAAAATCATACTATGAGCTTGAGTAAATCCTTATATTGGACTTTATGGTTCCCCAAAGGAATGTCTAGATCCATAATTTCATTGACTCTACAACCTCCTCAGCATAACACTTAAGGTTGCTCTTTCCACAACTTTCTAAACAAGTGGAGGTGTTAATGTACTCTATGCTTTACTATTTCATGTGGTTTTGTAAAGATCATGTTGCTGTTCACATGTTTAAAAAAATCAGATCATGTATAGAATACCAAATGAAGGAATGCAAAAACTTTAAAAATTTTAAGTTTTCTAGAAAACTCCCCCCCATGCTCATTCCTTTTATTGTCCTCAATAAAAATCAGCATGCTCATGGAAAAGTGATGACAATCATTATTCATGGCATGTAACACTAGTAAAAAGGAAAAGAGACATAGGGGCTAAAAGAAAAACTTAGCAAGAATTTGCATCGGTTGCATTCTCTCTTCATTTGTGGAGTTGTTTTGGGGCTGAATTTCTTCCTTTGATGTTCTCTTCTCCTTAGCACCTACTGAACTTATAGAAAAACAACAGCAAACATCAAAGAAAAAAAAATATAAAAGTAAAAATAAATGCAAAAACAAGAAAAAAAGTAGAAAATAAATGTAAAAATAAAGATAAGGATGGGTTGCCTCCCAACAAGCGCTAAGTTTTCCGTCTTTAGGTAGATGCAACTCACTCTAGCGACTAATTAGTTGCTGAGACCTTAAGGGATTGCAGCTCTTCACTATGGGGAGGTGGGGGTCCTTCTTCACCAATATATGGTTTCAACTAGAGAACTCCATATCGTTACCAAAAGTCCGAATACCAAACCGAAACCGACACTGTCGGTATTGAAAACTGGGCAAACCGAAGTCTGGTTTTCTTCCGGTGTCGATTTCAGTTTGGGGTTTCGGTGGAACCGTAATTTCTCTCTCCTATGATAGGAGAGAGAGAGACGGAGCAAGGGAGGGAGGGACGGAGGGGGAGAGAGGGAGAGACACACAGAGACAGAGAGAGGGAGGGAGAGAAATTTTAACGGCGGAAGAAAAAAAATTTTCCTCTTACGCCTTGCGAGAGTGAGAGGGTGGCAGAAGGGAGGGCGCGAGGAGAAGAGAGAGATAGATGAAGGGACCGGGGGGAGAGAGAGAGCGAGGGAGAGGGTGGGAGAGAAATTTTAATGGCGGAAGAAAACAAAATTCTTCTTCCGCCCCGCGAGAGAGAGAGGGTGGCAGAAGGGAGGGCGGGAGGGGGAGAGAGAGAGCAAGGGAGAGAAGGGAGAGAAATTTTAATGGCGGAAGAAAAAAACAATTTCGTCTTCCACCCCGCGAGAGAGAGAGGGTGGCGGAAGGGAGGGCGGGAGGGGGAGAGAGAGAGGGACGAAGGGACCGGGGGGAGAGAGAGAGCGCGAGGGAGGGAGGGACGGACAAGGGGAGAGAGATAAAGACAGAGAGAGAGGTAGGGACAGAGGGAGAGGGAGAGGGAGAGAGAGAGAGAACGAGGGAGGGAGGGGGAGAGAGAGAGCGAGGGAGGGAGAGAGAGAGGGAGAGGGGGGAGAGAGAGAAAGGGAGACAGATGGAGAGAGGGCAAAAGAGAGAGAGAGGGAGGGAGGGAGAGAGAGAGCGAGAGAGAGGGATAGAGGGAGAGAGAGAGAGAAAGGGAGAGAGAGGGAGGGAGGGAGGGAGGGGGAGAGAGAGCGAGGGAGGGAGGGAGGGGGGAGAGAGAGAGCGAGGGAGAGAGAGAGGGAGAGGGGGAGAGAGAGAGAGAAAGGGAGAGAGAAAGGGAGAGAGGGCGAAAGAGAGAGAGAGAGGGAGGGAGGGAGAGAGAGAGCGAGAGAGGGAGGGAGGGAAGGAAGGAGAGGAGCTCAGAGAGATAATTTTATGACATTATATTGTTATTTTTTCCCTATCTATATTGAATGGTTAAAGTTTATCTATTTATGCCTTTTATCTTAAATTCTTGATGTATGGTATTGATGTTATTAGGAATTATTAATCTCTTATCATTCGTTTGTGAAACATGTTATATATACATATATGAATAGTGGTGTCACAATTTTTTTTTAATAATTTATGTTCAATTCTAATGATGTTTCACCAAAAGTATAGGTTTAACTGAACCGACACCAAACAATACCGTCACCAATACAGAACCAAAGTTAGGTATAGGTTTAGGTTCTCAAAACAAACTGGTACCGACACCGGAACCAGAGAACCCTAGTTTCAACCTATGTCCATTTACCTTGAAGGAATTTTTGGTCTTGGGATCTAAAATCAAGACCGATCCATTGTCAAACACTTCAAGGATCTCATATGGACCATCCCACCTTGAGCGCAACTTTCCTGGAAAGAGTTTAAGACAAGAATTATAAAACCATACCTTCTCATGAACATGAAAAGTTTTCCTATCAATGTGCTTGTCATGAAAGGCTTTATTTTGGCCTTATAAATCTCGTGATGTAGGATATTTTAGCATGATTGTATGTATGAATATGATGGTGTAGATATGGAGAAGTGAGAGGAGTATGATAAGAGTTTATAGTGATGGTAATTGCTAATTATCCTACAAGTGTGTGAGGACTTATGAAGTGATATCACTGAAGGAACTAAGTAGAAAATCAGATGAGATATCGTAGAAGGTTAATGGGAAATAAGAGATTGATAATGATGATAAAATTTAATTATGAGAAGAGAAGAGAAATAGAGGATATATGATATGTATTGTTTAATAAATAAGGAGGGCTGTATGATAATTATATAAGGAGGAGGGTATTAGGATTTATAAGAAACTGGATTACGGTTTAAATACGTCAGTGAATATGATTGGTAAAAGAAATAGAAAAGAGGAATGCGCGGACGAATATGACAGGTGAATATGATTGGCGATGGAAAATGACAGGTGGCGGGGAAGATTAGAGGAGAACGGAGAGGCTAATGTGGACTTATAGTTTTGCGAATGAACTATTATTACAAGAAGTGAGAGAGGAATGATTACCTGATCGAGACGGGAAAGCGATGCTCCGGAAGACATCTGATGGTAGAAAATATCCTCGATGAACCTCTGACCGATAGTCTTTAAAAGACGACAGAAAGGGAGGGAGAAAGGGAAAGGGAGGTAGAATCGGAGAAGAAGAATGTGGGAGAAGGAATGATGGAGACACTGGAACACGATGAACACAAAGGTAAACGAAACCAAGGTAACCAAATTTTTATCAAAAACAACATATGTTTTCGCTTTCAATTGTGCGACTTATAGGAATAGAGAGAAGGGGAATTTACGGTAAAACGCCGCTTCTCGTCAGTTATCCTCCGCGTCGGTTGAATGGTTGACCGGTTTTGGCGTCTTGTAGCGATCACTCGGGGAGTCGACGAGAAGACGACAACTCTTTGGAATCAGTCTTTTCCGCTGATAATTCTTCGGTGGGACTGTGGGGCAACTGTGGCGTCGTGGAAAAGTCAGAGGTTTCCCGAGCTTCTTAATTATCGATGTGTTGCCTGAAGGATTGCCTCCAGTCGTCTGCTGCATCGTCGGGAAGGCATCGTCTCAGGGGATGTTTTCTCCGCCTGCGAGAAACGACGCAGTCACTCTGTTTTGTTATGGTAGTTAACGCTTTCTCTGCAGGTTAGATCGTGACCATTCAGTAGGTAGTTTTTAACGGTGATGCAGCTGCCACGGTGGATGCGGCGACACGTGGAGCAGGAGTTAGTTAGAAGACGTTTTCTCTTTCCTGTTTTCTCTTCCCTCTTTTGATTGGTCGTCATTTCCTATTTAAAGAGACAAGTGTTTGTGGAAATGACAAGGTGAATGAAATAGTTTTCTCTCGTGGTGTTCTTTCGGTAGTTCTCTCCGTCAAAGTGTAACTTGTCTCGGAGTGCTTCTAAGGTAGCTGTCCAAGTGAGTTCTACAATTGGTATCAGAGCGAAGCGATTTATCGACAAATTCAAGCATGGCAAAGAAGCTAACTGAGGCCGGTGAGTTATCAACATCGGCACCATCCCTTAAGCTGTCAAAGACCAACTACCGAGTTTGGTCGATGGCTATGGAGGTTTATTTGGACTCGCATGACTTGTGGCAAGCAATTGTAGGAGAGAACGTGGCAAAGAAGAAGGACCGCTTAGCCCTTTCTGCCATTATAAGCGCTGTTCCTGAAGAACAGTTGGTGATTCTTGATGCGAAGAAGACGGCAAAAGAGAATTGGGAAATTCTCAGACAAAGGAACCTTGGCGTGGATAGAGTGATTCAATCCCGCATTCAAGGTTTAAAACGAGATTTCGAAATGCTCACCATGTCCAAGACTGACTCCGTGGTGGACTTTGCGATGAAGTTCACACACATCGTCGCTGATTTGCGAAACTTGGGAGAGACAATGGAAGAGAAAGAGGTGGTACGTCGATTTCTAAGAGCAACGCCTTCAAAATTCGACGCACTCACACTCTCCCTGGAGCAGTATGGTGAGTTGGACAAGATAAGCCTAGATGAGGTTATCGGTTCCCTTACCGTTCACGAGCTACGGCTCAAAGAACGCGAATCTCGTGAGGAGGAACAAGTCTTATTGGCTAAGGCCATAAGTAAAGCAAAGTCGTCGAACGACGAGTCTTCATCACGCGGAAGAGGTCGACATCGAGGACAAGGTCGCGGCAGAGGCAGAGGCCGCGGGCAAGGTCGCGGGCGAAATTCTTCTCAAAATGAAGACAAAGACAAAAAGCCTTTTGACAAAACGGTAATTCAATGTTACAATTGTCAGAAATTTGGGCATTTTGCGTATGAATGCAGAAGCAATAAGAAGGATCGAGATGATCGAGCATATGTTTCCGAGTCCACCTCTGCTGAAGCAGCATCCACTTCTTTAGCTCCAGCGGCGACTTCTTCTCTATTGATGGCAGTGGTTGAAGAAGCAAGTGAATTGCTCCTTCATGGTTCAGAGGGTGCGCTCTCTGATCCATCTCTCTGGTATCTTGATACGGGAGCGACTAATCACATGTCAGGCCGTCGTAATTTCTTTTGTGATTTGGATGAATCCTCATCTGGATTTGTTAAGTTTGGCGATAATTCGCGGATTCAAATCAAAGGTCGTGGTACTGTTGAAATTACTCAGAAGGATGGGGACATCCTACGGCTTCTTAATGTGCTATATGTCCCCGATTTGGCGGCAAACATTCTTAGTCTTGGCCGACTGGATGAAGAGGGCTGCTGCATGACAATGGCTGGAGGTAAGTTGACTGTCTTTGATCAACATGAACGTTTGGTCGCTGAGGTACAAAGATCAGAAGGTAGACTCTATTTGCTGAAACTTAAGGTAGTTGACCAATGCCTGGTCACTACTGAGGAAAATTCCGAGAATTGGCTTTGGCATTCACGTTTTGGGCATATAAATTTCCACTCCCTGCAGGAAATGTCCAAGAGAAAGTTAGTCCAAGGACTTCCCCTGATCAGTGCACCTGATCATGTCTGTCGAAGTTGTTTGGCAGGAAAGCATCATCGAAGCCCCTTTCCTCAAGCTTCAAGTTTCCGAGCTGTGAAGCCTCTTGAACTTGTCTACATGGATATCTGTGGCCCAATTACCCCATCCACATTAGGGGGGAGCAGGTATTATCTTCTAATTGTGGATGACTTCTCTAGGTTGATGTGGGTGTCTATGCTAAAAATGAAGTCTGATGCTCTGGGAGCATTCCAGCGGTTTAAAACCTTGGCTGAGGCTGAAAAAGGCACAAGAATTCTGTGTCTACGATCTGATAGAGGAGGTGAGTTCACTTCAAATGAATTCAATGAATTCTGTATCTCACATGGCATTAAGAGACAGCTCACGGCACCTCACTCCCCCCAGCAGAACGGGGTTGTGGAAAGAAAAAATAGGACAATTATGTCCTTAGTACGAAGCATGCTTAAGGAGAAGAATCTACCTCGAGAATTATGGGGAGAGGCAGTGAACACTGCCGTTTATCTACTGAATCGAGCTTCAACTAGGAGTTTGAAAGGTTTGACTCCATATGAAGCTTGGATTGGGAGGAAGCCTTCAGTCGAGCACCTACGGATTTTTGGCTCGATTGTGCATGTGAAATGCACTAAGGTTCCTCAGAAGAAATTGGAAGATCGAAGCTCTCCTATGGTATTTGTTGGTTATGAAGTTGGCACTAAAGCCTATCGATGTTTTGACCCAGTCAACGGTTCTCTGCATATCAGCCGAGACGTAGTATTTGAAGAAAATGCCAACTGGGATTGGTCAAATCTAAAAGAAAGTACTTCAACTCTTACCTTTCTACCAGAATTGAGTATTCAATCAATTCCGGGAGATCCCATTTCCTCAGAAGAAGGTGGTGAAGCAGAACATATGGAACATGATATTGAAGACCAAACATCTTCTGCTGAATCTCAAGAATCTGAGCCTCTGAGGTATAAATCTCTTGCTCAACTCTATACTGAGACTGTTCCAATGCAGGAAGAAGATGAAGAATGTTTGTTATTATTTGAAGAACCTTCCTCTTACCGTGAGGCAGCCGGTGAAGAAGCATGGAACAAAGCAATGAAAGAGGAAATGGAGGCTATTGACCGAAGTCAAACTTGGGAGCTGGTAGCTCCTCCATCAAACTGCAGACCCATCGGACTCAAATGGATTTTCAAATTAAAGAAATCAACTAAGGGAGAGATTCTGAGGTATAAAGCACGACTTGTTGTGAAGGGATACTCACAACGACAGGGCATTGACTATGACGAAGTCTTTGCTCCTGTGGTCCGTTTTGAATCCATCAGGATTCTTATTGCCATTGCAGCTCAAGAAGGTTGGACTTTGCATCATCTTGATGTCAAATCCGCTTTCCTCAATGGAGAAATTGAGGAGGAGCTTTATGTAAAGCAACCAGAAGGTTTTGTGGTTGCAGGCAAAGAACATTGGGTCCTCAGATTAAGGAAGGCGCTCTATGGCCTGAAGCAGGCACCCCGAGCTTGGTATTTTAAATTACATAAATGTCTTCTCTCACTGGGCTTCATCAAGAGTCAATATGAGCAGGCAGTATATTTAAAGAAATCAAGCAATGTTAAGGTAATTGTTGGGGTGTATGTAGATGACTTAATTGTCACTGGATCAAGAGCAGAAGATGTTGAAAATTTCAAGAAGCAAATGAAGGAAGTCTTTGAGATGAGTGATCTTGGCTCACTTAGCACTTATTTGGGCATAGAAATTAAACAAAGGTCTGATTACATCAGCCTAAGTCAAGGAGGCTATGCCCGACATGTCCTTGAGAATAAGGGACTGCTGAATTGCAATTCCTCACAGACACCTCTTGAAGCAAGAGCTAATTTCAGCAAAAATTGGAGGAGGAACACCGGTTGATCCCACAGCTTTTTTTCGAAGCATCGTAGGGAGTCTTCGGTATTTGACTCACACGAGGCCGGATCTACTCTACTCGGTTGGTATATTGAGTAGATATATGGAAACACCTACATCAGTTCATCTCTCGGCTGCAAATAGAATTCTAAGGTATGTAAAAAGGCACAATTGACTTTGGATTAATCTACTTAAAAATGCCAAGTACAAGACACCCTCTTCGGCACAGCTGACAGTGATTTCGCCGGAGATGTTGATGACAGAAGAAGCACCACAGGTATGTTTTTCTTCATGGGTTCTTCCATCATTAGTTGGGGATCATTAAAACAAAAAACGGTAGCTTTGTCCTCATGTGAAGCTGAGTACATCGCTGCTACCTCAGCTACATGCCAAGGAGTTTGGCTGAACCGGCTTATCAGTGAGCTCAAGGGAGTAGCAGAAAGGCCTATAAAATTACTTGTGGATAATCAGTCCGCAATCATATTAAGTAAAAACCCTGTTCATCATAATCGGACTAAGCATATCGACACCCGATATCACTATATCCGACAGTGTGTGGAGGAGAAACGGATTGAAGTTGTGCATGTGAAGACAGAGGATCAGTTAGCCGATGTATTCACAAAGTCACTTGGAAGATTGAAATTCTTAGACATGCGTGGTCGCCTGGGCATCAAGGATGTTCACATGGAAGAACTGGAGCAAGGAGGAGATTGAAGGATTGCCTCCAGTCGTCTGCTGCATCGTCGGGAAGGCATCGTCTCAGGGGATGTTTTCTCCGCCTGCGAGAAACGACGCAGTCACTCTGTTTTGTTATGGTAGTTAACGCTTTCTCTGCAGGTTAGATCGTGACCATTCAGTAGGTAGGTTTTAACGGTGATGCAGCTGCCACGGTGGATGCGGCGACACGTGGAGCAGGAGTTAGTTAGAAGACGTTTTCTCTTTCCTGTTTTCTCTTCCCTCTTTTGATTGGTCGTCATTTCCTATTTAAAGAGACAAGTGTTTGTGGAAATGACAAGGTGAATGAAATAGTTTTCTCTCGTGGTGTTCTTTCGGTAGTTCTCTCCGTCAAAGTGTAACTTGTCTCGGAGTGCTTCTAAGGTAGCTGTCCAAGTGAGTTCTACATTGCCGTCGTTTCCGTGTGCGCCGGTTACGCAAATCGGAGTCGCCATTAATTCTTTCTTTAATCTCGTATATGAAGTAGTTTTGACGGTGATGGAGGCATTTGAGCGATTTGTCTTCCAGCCTTTAAATCTTCCATCTGATCGTTTGGCGACGGGGAGATTTTCCTTGTGTCCTCACGTGTCTTCAAGGATTTCATGAGGTAATTGCGTGATCAATAATTAGCAATCGACTCACTTATTAATCCACAGTGGAGACCACTGGGATGCTGCTGTCGTGCATGGATTCCACAAGGTGAAGGATTTATTTAAGCTCTCTGAAGTATTCCGATACTTCTTCTTTCGTCGGAGCTTCCAGTTTATTTTTTTGGACGTCGTTTAACTTCACGGAGTCAATGGGTTGACTGGTTTTCTGCCTTTGAAATCCTTCCGAAATGCCGCGCCTTCCTTGATCCTGATGGGGATGCTCCAGCTCAGCGGTAGTTACGGGAGGGTCGACGACCTCCCGTCATTCCGTCGAACGGTTTTACTTTTTTCCTGTTTTGTCTCAGGTAGTTATGCTCGAATTAGGTACGTTGGATGGGGAGAATTAACGCGGTCCAGATGAGGACACGTCACGCGCGACGCGAGCGACCTGCGGTGGTCGTTGGGAAATTTTTTCCTCTCTCCTTCTCTGATTGGTCAGGTGATTTATAAATTCACCCGACCTGCTCGACGAATGTACAGATGCAGAAATCATTTTATCAAACAGTTGCGTTTTGATTATCAATCGAAGAATTCTCTCTTGCTATCGTCCTTCTTTCACTCCTCGCGATCTCGACTGCTAGAGAGTAGTTAGTTTAGCTCTACAGTTCGTATCCGAAGTCAACAAGTGGTATCAGAGCGAGCGTTCGGTCCTCCGAGAAATAGCAATGGCAAAGAAATCTGCTGATGGTGAAATGGGGGCCGCGACGCCATCCCTCAAGCTCTCCATGACAAATTATCGAGTATGGTCCATGACCATGGAGGTATATCTCGATTCTCATGATCTATGGCAGACAATCGTTGGAGAGAATCCAACGAAGAAAAAAGATCGTCAAGCTCTCTCCGCGATCATGACTGGCGTTCCAGAAGACCTCCTCGGCATTCTCGACGCGAAGAAGACCGCAAAGGAGAATTGGGAGTTACTTCGTCAGCAAAATCTTGGTGTGGATCAAGTGATTCAATCCCGCATCCAAGGGCTGCGACGCGATTTAGAGATGCTCACCATGGGTAAGTCGGATTCAGTCGTGGATTTCGCGATGAAATTCACGCATATTATCTCCGACTTACGAAACCTTGGAGAAACCATGGAGGAGAAGGAGGTCGTGCGAAGATTCCTCAGAGCAACCCCGGCTAAATTCGACGCGCTCACCCTGTCGTTAGAGCAGTATGGCGAGCTCGACAAGGTGAGTCTCGACGAAGTTATTGGATCACTTACCATTCACGAGCTGCGGCTCAAGGAACGGGAAACTCGAGAAGAGGAGCAGATCCTACTGGCTAAGGCGATGAGTAAGACAAAGATATCTAATGAAGAGGAATCCTCATCGAGAGGCAGAGGTTGACACCGCGGCAGAGCCAGAGGTCGAGGCAGAGGCCGAGGTCGAGGACAAAATCAAAGAGAAGAAGAAGAAGAGAAGGATAAGAAGACATTCGATAAATCAATAATTCAGTGCTATAATTGTCAACGCTACGGGCATTTTGCCTATGAGTGCAGAAACCCAAAGAAGCCCCGCGAAGATAAAGCCTATGTGGCAGAAGCCACACCGGCAGCAGCAGCTTCGGCAAGCTCTTCTAACACGGTGGTGGCATCGTCTTCTCTCCTCATGGCAGTAGTGGAAGAGGTAAGTGACTTACTTCTTCATGGATCTGAGGGAGCCTCCTCTGATCCTGCTCTCTGGTATCTGGACACCGGAGCAACCAATCATATGTCAGGCTGCCGAGAATTCTTCAATAACTTGGATGAAACTACCACCGGATTTGTGAAATTCGGCGATAATTCAAGGATCCAAATCAAAGGGAAAGGAGAAATTGAAGTCAATCAAAAGGATGGGAGCACCCTACGACTCTGCCATGTTCTATTTGTTCCCAAGCTAGAAGCCAATATTCTAAGCCTTGGTCGATTGGATGAGGAAGGCTACCGGATGATCATGGGAGAAGGTAAGCTTACCATCTTCAATCCTTGTGGACAATTATTTGCAGAGGTTCATAGATCAAGCGGGCGGCTCTATCTGCTGAAGTTAAACATTGTTGATCAATGTCTGAACATGAGTGAAGACAATGCCGAAGAATGGTTATGGCACTCCCGGTTTGGACATCTCAATTTTCATACACTTCAAGAGATGTCAAGGAAGAATTCAGTTGAAGGATTACCTTCTTTCGTGATACCAAGGAAAATCTGCCGAAGTTGTGTTTCTAGAAAGCATCATAGAACTTCATTCCCGAAGAAGTCACCCTTCCGAGCGACTGAACCATTGGAGCTGATTCACATAGACATATGTGGACCTATCACACCGACAACCTTGGGAGGAAGCCGGTATTTTCTCCTGATCATAGATGACTTCTCTCGACTAACCTGGGTGTCCATGCTGTAGTGTAAGTCTGATGCTTTTGAAGCCTTCAAACACTTCAAGAATTTGGCAGAGACAGAGAAGGGAATGAAGATCAAGACCCTCAGATCAGATAGAGGAGGAGAATTCACATCAGATGAATTCACAAATTACTGTTTGAAGTATGGAATCCAGAGGCAATTGACTGCCCCCTATTCTCCTCAACAGAATGGGGTGGTGGAGAGAAAGAACAGGACTGTGGTGTCCATGGTCCGAGCCATGTTGAAGGCCAAGGACCTTCCTAGAGAACTTTGGGGAGAGGCAGTAAGCACCGCAGTTTATATTCTTAACCGGTCTTCTTCTAAAACCTTGCAAGGCCAAACACCCTACGAGATGTGGACCGGGAGAAAGCCCTCTGTGGACCACATGAAGAGCTTCGGGTCAATTGCTCATGTGAAAGTGACAAAAGGTCACCTGAGCAAGTTGGAAGACAGGAGTCAACCCATGATTTTTATAGGCTATGAGCTTGGAACGAAGGCCTATAAGTGTTTTGACCCGGTCAACTCCAAGGTTATCATCAGCCGAGATGCAATCTTTGAAGAAAATGAGAAGTGGACTTGGTCAACGCAAGAAGAGGAGGCCTCAACCGAAGTAAACTCCTCATCCAATGTCTCAGGAGACATGCATTCTCCGAGATACAGATCATTGACTGGACCTATACTCGAGACCTCCCCGATCACCCAAGATGAGGAAGCTCATTTAATCTCAGGTTCAAGCTCTGCAGGGATAGAGAAGTTCAAGGATGAGATGACACGGAAGTTTGACATGAGTGATCTGGGCTTCCTAAGTTCCTATCTCGGCATAGAAGTCAAGCAAGGTAAGAAGTACATTTTTCTGTCCCAAACTACCTATGCACATAAACTTCTTCAACATGCGAAATTAGAAGATTGCAATGCTGTTGCAACTCCACTTGAAGCTCGAGGGCATTTTACCCTTGGAGAAGGAAAGTCAACGGTGAATTCCACAACCTATCGTAGCCTAATTGGTAGCCTAAGGTATTTGACGCATACCCGGCCCGATCTTCTATTCTCTGTGGGTCTACTTAGCCGGTTTATGGAAAAACCCACTCAAGAACACTTCAATGGGGTAAAACGCATACTAAGATATGTAAAGGGGACTAAAGACTACGGTTTACTCTATAGGAAGGGAGATTTGAAGGGAGAATTAATTGGTTATAGTGACAGTGACTTTGCAGGTGATTGTCATGATCGGAAGAGCACCTCCGGTCACTTTTTCCTTTTTGGTGGAATGGCGGTTAGCTGGTCATCTCAGAAGCAGAGCATAGTCGCTCTGTCTTCTTGTGAAGCCGAATACATAGCGGCAACATCGGCTACCTGTCAAGCTGTGTGGATGAATCGGCTGATCGGAGAACTCACAGGTGACGAAGAGTTAACGGTGAAACTGTTGGTAGACAACCAGTCAGCAATTACATTAGCAAGAATACAGGCCACCATAATCGCACAAAACACATCGACACTCGCTATCACTTCATTCGTCAATGTGTAGAAGATAAGAAGATAGAAGTTGCGTTTATCCGGACGGAAGACCAATTGGCCGACATGTTCACTAAAGCTCTCGGAAGACAAAAATTTCAAGAACTGCGAGATCGGATCGGCATTCATAGCTCTCCTAAGGAGGAGCTAGAGCATGGAGGAGATTGATGGGGATGCTCCAGCTCAGCGGTAGTTACGGGAGGGTCGACGACCTCCCGTCATTCCGTCGAACGGTTTTACTTTTTTCCTGTTTTGTCTCAGGTAGTTATGCTCGAATTAGGTACGTTGGATGGGGAGAATTAACGCGGTCCAGATGAGGACACGTCACGCGCGACGCGAGCGACCTGCGGTGGTCGTTGGGAAATTTTTTCCTCTCTCCTTCTCTGATTGGTCGGGTGATTTATAAATTCACCCGACCTGCTCGACGAATGTACAGATGCAGAAATCATTTTATCAAACAGTTGCGTTTTGATTATCAATCGAAGAATTCTCTCTTGCTATCGTCCTTCTTTCACTCCTCGCGATCTCGACTGCTAGAGAGTAGTTAGTTTAGCTCTACAGTTCGTATCCGAAGTCAACAGATCCAATGAGATTGTTTTATAGGAAATATCCGAGCGTGGGGCGTTGTAGATCGATGGCGAGGTGGGCGCTCTTTCTTCCTGAAAGTGTAGCTCTTGAAGAATTTCCGCTGAAACGCTTCCATAGCTTGAGTCCATCGACGGAGAGAAGACCGCTGAGTAAGCACTCCTTCAGCCTCGTCCCCAGAATGATCACGTCGTATTCCTCATCCATCTTTTGCTGCTCCTTTCCAGCTGGAAACAGGAAACGGCATGGAGAGAACCAAGCAGATAATGGAAGGGATGAAGAACTGCAGAAATCAGACGCGGTGCATGTCCGCAGGATCGAGAACGCTGGAGAGCCTCTCCTTGTTGGGTATGATCTCCGTGCAGCTGGAGAAGAGATCATGATAAGCTTCCTAACAGCAGGAGTTTAGGGTTTGACTTTGGCATTGGCTTCCTCGCGAGCTTTCTTCCCACTCATGTCGGTGAAGGTCTCTATGGAGAATCTTTCTTTGATAGTAGTCCTCCTCAATATAGAATTTCCCTTTATGAAATCCTTCGTTGATGAGGCTTCTTGTATGCTTTCGAGATGTTCATGATAATGAGATGGGTGACCTTCATCATTGTATTCATTGTTGAGAGATTCTTCATACTTGATAATGGCATGGTTGTACTCATGCAAAGGCTTTGTTTTGAGGTAAGATCAGAAGATATATTCTTCCATTAGATCTCTCCTAAAACTTCTAACTATAAGTGGTCTTCAAAGAAAGAAGGAATATATCACAATGGTGTTCCTATTGATTTTCTTTTGAGATCATTAATTAAAATTATATAAGGTACGTATGATATAGTGGATAAGGTTTGGAGATTAAGGACCCTATTTCAAGGTAAGATGGTGGTTGACTTGGTCCATTCAAGGGATTCTAATTATCTAAGGATAAGGCTAATTTCTTTTGACTAAGTCAATCTTTGGATCAGTGTAAAATAGGGAGAGGAGGGAAGATAATTCCCTTAAGATCTACACTCTCTTTAATTATTTAGAGAGGTCTTCTTCATCCATTTAATGAATGGATAATTTCTCAAATTGATGGATAATGAGGAGGAGGAGGAGGATAGGTTCACTTCGAACCCTTGGGTTCATGTTTCGAAATAATTCACCATCATCTCGGCATTTTGATACGACTTATTCCGCAATTCTTGGAGCTCTTGAAGTTGTAGAAGTCTTTCTTTTCCAGCTTGATCAGGAGATAGATTGAGCTTTTTAATGGCCCGATATGATCTATGCTCTAACTCGATGGGGAGATGGCAAGGTTTGCCATAAATGAGCCTAAAAGGAGACATCCTGATGGGTGTCTTGAATGCGGTACGGTAGGCCCATTCGCTTGGGGGTGATACGGGGTCGTGACGCGATAGTGAACTTCATTTTTCTTAAGTAAACTCCTGAAATGAGAGTTAGTAAAATGAGATCCACCATCATTAATAATATCTCTAGGACAACCGAATCGAGAAAAGATATTGTTAACAATAAACTTATTAACCACTCGATGATTGTTTATCCTTGTCGGTATCGCCTCCACCCATTTCGACACATAATCCACCGCTACAAGAATTTACTCTTTTCCCTCCGATGGTGGAAATGGTCCCATGAAATCAATCCCCAAATATAAAAAATTTCTACCTCAAGGATAGTTTTTAAGGGCATTTCATCTCGCTTTGAGATGTTCAATGCAGATTGGTACTTTAGACATTCCTTGCAATACTTGATCGCATCCTTGAATAGAGTTGTCCAATAGAAGCCACTTTGTAGCACCTTCGCTCCCGTCTTTCTCGACGCAAAATGTCCTCCACATAAAGATGAGTGATACATCGATAGAATATTCTCTTGCTCCTCTTCCGGAACGCATCGCCAAATAATCTTATCAGCCCCTACATGGAACAATTGGGGTTCTCCCCAAAAATAATATTGAATATCATAAGAAATTCTTTTATTTTGATGCGTGTTCTAATACTCGGGGACAGATTTTGTGACTAAGTAATTAATAATATGTGCAAACCAAGGTAGCTTAGTCGCAACAGCGAGAAGTTGCTCATCAGGAAATGTGTCACAAATGTCACCTGAAGATGTGGTATGAAGTCGAGAAAGGTGATCAGCCACTGAGTTCTCACTTCCCTTCTTGTCTTTAATCTCCAAATAGAATTCTTGAAGAAGGAGAACCCATCGAATCAGTCGCGGTTTAGCCTCTTTCTTGGACAGCATGTACTTCAATGCAGTATGATCTGTGTATACAATGATCTTGCTGCCCAAGATGTATGACCTAAACTTCTCCAAAGCAAAGACGACCGCTAACAAGTCCTTCTCCGTAGTAGTGTAATTAAGTTGAGCGTCAGCTAGCCTCTTGCTTATGTAACATATGGCAGTCGGCTTCTTGTCGATCCGTTGCTCCAAAACTGCGCCCACTGCAAAATTATAAGCGTGACACATAATATCAAAATGTAAGTCCCAATTAGGACTTTGTAAAATAGGTGCTTCCACTAATGATCACTTCAACTGCATAAAGGCATGCTTCCCTTCTTCCTCAATGATAAAATCTGTTTCCTTGCATAAAAGAGAAGTCAGTGGTTTTGAAACTTTAGCAAAATCTTGAATAAAGTGACGATAAAAGCCGACATGCCCTAGGAAACTTCTAAGTTCTCTTATCGACTTAGGGAGTGCAAGGTCTTGGATCACCTCGACCTTGGCCTTGTCCACTTCCAATCCTTTGCTTGAGACTAAATGCCCAAGCACTATACCTTCTCTTACCATGAAGTGGGACTTCTCCCAGCTAAGCACTAGGCGTTTCTTAACGCAAACATCCAAGATTTGCGTTAAGTGCTCTAAGCACGCATCAAAACTCGGCCCAAAAAATGAAAAGTTGTCAATGAAGACCTCCATGCTTTCTCCTATAAAATCAGAGAAGATGACCATCATGCACCTCTGAAAAGTGGTAGGAGCGTTACATAGTCCAAATGGCATGCGTTGAAATGCATATGTGTCAAATGGACATGTAAACGTCGTCTTCTCCTGATCATCAGGGTGTATCTTTAACTGATTGTACCCGGAGTAGCCGTCTAGGAAGCAATAAAATCCTTGACCTGAAAGTTTGTCAAGAATTTGGTCAATAAATGGCAAGGGGAAGTGGTCCTTTTTAGTCGCCGCGTTTAGCTTCCGATAGTCGATGCACACTCGCTACTTCGTCGGAAGACGCGTTTGAATTTCCTCGCCCTTGTTATTTGTCATCATGGTGATCCCCTGCCTACTTGAGAGAATATGTACCAGAATGACCCATGGACTATCGAAAATGGGATAAATGATACCTGCATGAAACCATTTAAGGATTTTATCCTTAACGGCATCCCATACCTTAGGGTTTAACCGTCTTTGTGCCTCTCTAGAGGGGCGAGAGTCCTCCTCTAGGAAAATGCGATGAGTGCACAAAGAGGGATCAATTCCCTTAAGGTCCGAAAAATTCTATCCAATCGCTTCCTTTCATCCTCGCAAGATAGCTAATAATCTCTCCTCTTGGTCCTAATCTAGCTACAAGGATATAATAACTGGGTTAGCGCAATGATGATCAAGAAAAGCATATTTTATCGTAGAAGGTATCGGTTTTAGCTTGGGTGCCGTCTCGTTGGAGGGAAATGGATCATCTTCAAGCTCCTCGAAGCTCTCATCCTCAATAGCCGCCATCGTCTCCTCGATACAACTCGTAATCTTCGGATCCTCATAAATATCGACGGAGCCTACCTCATCAGACTCATGTGAAGGATGTCGTATCAACTTATTGATGCTCACCTTCATCGTGCTATCTCCAACCTGAAATATAACTTCGTCATTGCCCCAATCCGTGATCGCTTTCGCGGTAGATAAAAATGTTCTCCCTAATATGATGGGAGAGTCGGTGAAGTCCTTCGTGGATTTCATATCCACGATAATAAGGTCTACCAGAAAGTAGCAGTTTTCTACCTTAACTATCACATCCTCTACCACGCTGTGAGGTCGTCTCACGTATCCATCCACTAGGCTCAACTCGATAAATAATGGCTGCAACTCGCCAAGTGGATAAATATCAAACACTCCCTTCGGGAGAATATTAACACTAGCCCCCGTGTCGAGGAGAGATCGAGTGAAAGTCCTACCCCCTATCTCACAACTAATCATGGGAGCTCCCGGATCACGTCGCTTACGAGGAAGCATACTCAACATGATAGAACTAATGGTCTCACTCATATGGATACTTTTGGCTTCCTCATAGGGGTGCAAAGTCCTTTTAAGAACTTTGCGTAGGATGGAATATGTTGGATGGCATCTACTAATGGGATGGTGATAGTAACCTGTCTAAAAGCCTCTAACAATGTATCATCACTATCACTCGTAGAGACTCTAGGCCGGTCCAATAACTAAGGATAAGGCACTGGAGGTTTATAAACCTCGGGATTGGGCTCTGCCCTACTCTCCTCATCGGGTGCCACCTCATCCTTGGAGTCAGCCGGAATAATCATGGGAGAGGGACGATCGTCCTTCTCCTCAAGAGGGTCCTTGCGGCACTTGTGGTCTGTATGAGGATCCACTAAGACCTTGCTGCAACGTAGGCCCGATATGGCATGTGCCTCCTCCAATGCACTATCAATGCGAACTTTGTTCACATTGTGGGTGCGGCTCGACGATGCTTGACCTACATTCCTAGGGCTTGCTAAAGGTTGGGAAGGTTATTGATCCATAAATTCAACTCACTTACCCGTCCTTTGCTCGGTAGAAGCATCAGAGCATTGGGCTTTAGCCCCTTCAACTCGGTCGAGTCGGTCGCTGACCTCATTCAGTTTACTCATCATTTGTGCTAATGCACTCATGAGGGGAACAACTGGAGGTGGACTGCCGGTGGCCAGTGTGACCGCTCGGGGAAGACCAGGGGCGAAAGATGTCGGCCTCGGGTTCCCCATATGCTGCGGCGCGGATCCATAGGGCTGATGGTATGGAGTGTACTGCCCGTTCCACTGCTGCGCATAAGAAGGGTTATGAAAACTAGAATAACCCTGATTTGGGTAGTTCGACCTACCCACTTGGCTCAAACCTAGATACATAGTAGGGTTTGGCCGAAATGGAAATGGACCTTGGAGTGCCATCACCGGGCAATCCAGCTCAACGTGCTCAAAACTAGAGCAATGCGAACACAGTGAGACATCCACATGTGAAACTGGCACAAGGCCATCAAAACCCGGTCGAATCTTAAGTGAATCCATGATCAAGTTCTGTGCCTCCGTCAGTTTCTCAATCTTATCTAAAAGCATACCTATCTCTGCCGCCTTCGCATCAAACATCCCTCCCTTCAAGGGAGTGCTCCGTCCTCCGAAGGATTTAGCCGCATGATGATGGTTATTTTCTGCAACCAACTCGATCAACTCGAGGGCTTCATCCTCATATTTGCTCATGAATGTTCCTCCACTAGCGGCATCGAGCAAATATCTGTCAGGTTCACCTAAAAAATCATAAAAAATATGAGTAATCTCATGTTTAGGTATACCATGTGCGGGCACTGTTTCAAGAGATCCCTAAGTCTCTCCCATGCCTCATAGAAAATCTCACCCGGCCCTTGTGAGAACTTACCTATGGCTCGTCTCACGACGCTAGTCTTACCTACCGAGTAGTACTTATGCAAAAATGCTTCTTTCATATCTCTCCATGAATCAAACTCGTGGCCGAAGGTGAAAAACCACTCCTTTGCCCTTTCCATAAGCGTGAAGGGGAAGAAGCGCATCTTGGCCGTCTCGGAGGGGACATTGTGGAATTAGTTGAATTTGCACACCTATTTGAACTCGTCCACATGTCGATATGGATCCTCATATGGTAGTCCATGAAAAGTGGGTAAAAGGCCAAGAATATGTGAGTCAATTTTGAAATTCACACCTCATTGAAGAGGGGCACTGACTCATGTAGTCTGCCTTTGGACGATTGGTCTTGCATAATCGCTAAGACGTCGTCTCACTATCTCAGCAGGAAGAGTGGCATCTATCAGCTCTCCTCGCCCTGGTGTGGCAATGGCTGGAAGGGAATCACTAGAGGCCTCTGATGGAGCTCAAGAATGTGCAGACGTAGCGAAAAGGTCCTCATACAAGGCGTTGTTCCTTGTATGCCTCATGGGTCGCGAATTCTAATGTCTTTGTCGTCCTACTTGGTTCCTAGGATGCCTATTCATATCTATATCAAAAAGATCATAGAATAGCAAGTATATATATATAAGAAAGTCAGAAAAGGGTTAGACAAAAAGTGTGATGTTCCAAATGCAAATACTTCACTCTACTCCACCAAAAAGGATAGATCAAGCTACACACTATCAGAAGTCCCACCACAAAAGATAATAATAAAAATAGATCACTCTTAACAGAGAATATATCTGAGATATATCGATATCGTTGTCTCAAGTAAGTGAAAAACACAAGGAATATTACCAAATTTGCACCAAAAATGTCAAATAAGAGGCAAAAATGGGTAATCTTATCTCGCTATACCTTTCCCACCATTGAGAGGATCTGATTAATTCTCTGTAGGTCAATAAACAACAGAAGACATAAACCTAAAAATAACCTCGAAATCAAGCAATAAAATCAATAACGCATGCTCCCCGGCAACGACACCATTTTGACGAAGCGTTTTATGCGGTCGTTAAAACATACCAACGTCGTGCAAAAAATATTTATAATACCGAACTCAAAATGAAAAATATATAAAATCAATTAAAGTGTAAGTATCGGGTCAATCCACAGAGAACAAGGTTGACTTTTATTGCAGAGTTGACTTGATCAAACTTAGGTTTAAAAGAGATTTTAAAGAAGTAGAAATAAGATTTTATGAATAGAAATGATATAAATATACTAAATAGGGAATTTTAAGATTTAAGATCGCGGATTTGACAGAGAAAAGTCAAAAGTCAAAGTCAAAGCATTGACTTTGACCAATACTCGAATTTCTATAAAATCAAAGAATGAAAAGATGTCAGAAGATTACGAAAATTATATATTCGGAATCTATAGAGAAAATGGAATTTATTGATATAAAATCCATGATTTTTCGATAAGAAATGGATTTACTATGAATTATTGAAAATCAAAGATCACGAAATAACTGAAATGAACACTTAAGAGAAAATCTTCAAATTGACTTATGAAATGATAACCAAATCTTAAAATTTATATATCAATAGAAAGCTAAGAACCAGAGAATTCCAAAGAGACTAAAATTATCAAATTCCAACTTATATTTTGAAGGTAATTGACCCCGCAAGTTAAAGCCCAAATTCGGATTGAAAATGAATAGTGCTCGGTCAAACTTTAAATTGAGGGGCCAAATGAATTTAATGAACTTGCCATCCACGGAAAGCTGATGAAATAAGGAATCCAATGAAATCAAAATCAGGTGATTCAGAATTATAATAAGGGAGATATCCTATTTTCAAAATTAGCCAAATTTCGAACTGAGATTATGTAAAATTGAAGAACACTATGACTTAAAACTCAAAATTAACTGACTAAAACTAATAAAAAATCAAATTACCACCAGATAATCGATCAAATCTCACTACTAATCCAATTTCCACAAAGATGGGGCTTCAATTCATGTGGATTGAAGCGAATTTGCTCGATTTCTTCCTCGCGGACGTTCGGCTTTGAAGTGAAAAATTCGATGAAATCGGATGAAAATTAGTGATCAATCCCGCTCTGATTGGATCACAATCGAGTCTAAATGTGGGGGATCTTCAAGAACTCAAGATCTTGCTTTAAAATTGCTTAATTCCTTTACGATTCAATCAAGAGTTAAGTTACAAAGGATAGTGCTCATCGGTTTTTAAAGGTAAAAAATCGGGCCGTTTGATCCGGTGTGAGGGGCCGATTGATGGCCATGATGGCCCCATGATCGTGAGCCAGCAATGCGAAGCAATCATGGCTCCAATTAAGTGATGAATGGGCCACGATCGCGTGACGATCGCGCCACAATCGCGCGACGATCGGGACACGATTACACAGCGATCTGGGTTCGTGATCTTTCTTAATCCAGCCGTCCGATAGCCATCATTCGATGAAGATCTCCATGAATGTTCGCTCCCGATGCTTCCAATGAAGATCACACAGTATTTTCACTATCGTGGGTTCGATGAAGATCAGACGCTCCTGACGCCTCGCCAGGTGAGAGGTAGATCAATCTCACTTAAGTCGGGTTTAGCGCACGTGCTTTGATTGATGATCACGTGGACCTGAGTCCACTCGATCGACGCGTCTTACACGACGCAATTAGAATCGAACTTACGCGCTTCATCCACGTGTCTTGCATTCGAAAATGTTAAACATGACATACTCCCACATGGAGCAAAATAAGGGACTTGGCGCGTATTAAAGGTAGAGGGGCGGTTACCCCCCCATTAATCTTACCAGGGCCTACTAACCTGTGGGCCCTTCACCTTCCAACCCCACTGCCACGTGGCCCTGCGTGCCGCGTAACATCTGCGCGGGTTCCCCGCGCCACATCAGATTACCATGCCACATCAACTCCGCGGTCCTTCGGTAAATAAACCCCGTTTTTGCTTTTTAAATTGAGAAATAAATCAATTAAATATCACATAAAAATCAGAAAAAGTCAAAAACATTTAAGAAATTCATAACTTTGTAATAGAACTCCTTTTAATTTCAAATTTTCTCCATTGGATCACAAATTTCTTCGTTTTTAATATCATGACATCTAAAAATATAATTTAAAAGAAGAATATAGGATGAATTACAAATAACCTAAAGGCATTCATTAAGATCCCTCTCTTTTAATCATCCAATAATTTTCTTCTTCTAATTAATCTTTTAAATCATTTACTAAAGTCAAAATAAGTTAGGGAAAGTACTCAATTCCTTTTAATTTAACCTTGCAAAAAGATTAATCATCAAGAAGGCACATAATTATCCCTAATTTATGCATAAATATGAACTTTATTATAATGGCATACTAATGGAGAAAATTAATAAGATTAAGATATCATGCATCATAATTACATAGAATAAGCATGAATATGAGTTAAATAACATAATAATTGAAGTTATAAATGCATGTTATCACCCACCCAGTCGCATAAATAAATAAATCATTTTTTCACTCCATAAATTTATTGATTGATGATTTAAATGTCAAAATAATCTGAAAAGTACAAGGAAATCACTTCAAAAGATATCTTTGTAAACATAGCTCAGTGATTTTATATCTTGGCAACATAAATTTATGATCATTTTTATTTAAATGAATGCATAAAATGCATGATATTAATGCGCTAATTTTCGTCCTACCAGAATTGATAAGTATTTATGAATTTAATACTTCACATGTTGTAATGCAATGCCTACATATGACCCATTTTATTAAAAGAGCACTACTAGTGAAGAAAGTAAGTGATTATCATTCTCTCTTTACATCATTTCCTCATATTTTTCACCAAGTATTTCATGAGGTTGAGCAATCCTCCCAATTAAATATTAAATAATGATAGAATGGTAGCCCTATTGAGGTCAGTTGAATTTTAAGTAGTGACATGGTCTCCTCCATGACCCATAAAAATGTGACAAATAACCAAGATAACTAGACCTACTTTGATGACCATGCTCGTTTTGGCGAAGCAAGCTTCCCCAAAATGTGCTTTGACTAATACTATATGCAAGCATTATGTCTTTAGATGTTCAGATATTCAGAATAATACAACACTCAAAACTATCGAGATGGAGATGATTCTAATCAAGGGACTTCTTGGGCTCTTCTACTAATTCATTATGCTTGTCTAAGATCATATTTGATTCCTTGATTTGTGCATGCATGTAATTGCTTACTCTATATCTTGGTCCTCTAGCCTTTTTGCAAATTATTGTAATATTTTGAAGTTGAGTGAGGCCTTCGATTAACCAAGTTTCATCCTATGTCTCCCATGATGGCTTGGGATGTGGGCATGAAATTTTTACAATTTCGTAAAGTTTTAGGCGGGTTATAATCCATATGTCTAACTTGAGGCTAATTATGCGCCATGTAGATACTCCTTTATTATGATCATTAGAAAATGAGGGTGTGAAAGGTTATGCAAAGTATGTGAAAGTGTGTTTCCTAAGGATCAAATGGTACTCATAAATTGATGTCCACAATTTTGAATTATCCCCAAAGTTCAAGCCACTAATCCTCTCTCATTTCTCATACAAATCTTGATTTTTCAGGTATAATCGAAGCAAAAAAACTTCTCAATACAAAAAATTAAGCAACTCTTAATTTTTTGTAAGTTATTTTTTGTGAGAATTTTTAGTAATAGTCTTCGACATGACAAAAGTGAGAGTATTTATGTTTAGTGATAAAAAACTATGACAATAGTCGAATTATCAGTAGTTAATATCAATGAACGAGAGTGCTTTCTAATTTTTAATTAATAGGGGATTCAATGAAAGATCTAGAATGCTGAGCAGCAACTCTAATGACACCAAGGATGTGGATGGTGTAGGTGTTGTGATCAACATTTTGAGACAAGAAGTCAAATAATCCCATGTATCCCCACCTGACAGTCCTTTGCACACAATGTCGCATGCAAATAAACGAAAGAAAACTTTAAGATCCATACTAAAAAAACTCAACTACATCTGGTACCTTGTGAGCATATACGTGTTTCTGACAAAATATAATCTATCCTTTTGAAAATTCTAAAATATTGTTAAAAATTCAAAATCATATAAAATCAAAAAATATATAATAATTAGAGGAAATTATTTTTAAATTTACATTTCGAAGTTATGATGCTCATTTTCAATCAAAAGCGAAAAGTCCATTTTCATGCCCATTTAACATGGAGAAAGTTGTTTCATTTTTTTAGGTTGATTATAACAAATCAATTGAGAAAAAAAATTAATCAAACTGTTCTTCTCTTTTTTTTTCCACTGGTGTATACCTTGTGAGTGAAAATCATTATAACTTATTAATATAATATTTTGAAGTGTTTCAACATAACTCAAGGATAGCAGAAGATCTCAAAAATCACCATGATTCTGTGGTGTAGAAAATTTGGAATTAATGATATACCAACTAGGGTTAATTTATGATTTTTTATCTAGATATATTGAGGAGAAATACTTATAAATTAAACAACATCCAAAGAGATTTACTTGAAGGAAAATATATGCTTTAATAATAAGTTTTGAGAGATAAAGGATTGATGAAAAATAAATGGAAGACAAGAGGTTATGAAGAATAACATAAATCAGGGGAAGACGGTAATTATAGTTTCAACAGAAGATATAGTTTACATTAAAATTCTATTGAATGTATTAAGAAATACAAAAGAAATCTGACGAGAATAACATGAGATTTACATGTGACTAGTTTGTGTGAGAAATAATGAATAGATAAGAGGATATTCTGAATATGCATATGCATAAAATAAAAAAAATGAGTTTAACATCATGGATAGCTAAGTGGATGATGGTTATAAGGTGGATAGATTTTTGACTTTTGAAGATGGTTTTGACTTTAGAGAATGATGAAAAGTACTTAAAATCTGATTTAATGACGAATATAAGTCTCCAGAGTATGTGGAAATGGGAGCACTGATATCGACTTATTGCTCCTACAGCCAAGTGGTACCTCCTTAGAGTTCCAAAAAGGGTAATGATGTACTTGAAATCGATTTACATGTCATTTATATGTTTGTGTTCTAGCCGAAGCAGTGCTTTGCGCCAATGTTTATTGCCAAAAAAATATAGACAGCTGTAGATATGCTTCCATCGAGTGAACTTTCATCTTCATGGGGCTTTTTTCATTATTAATGTTCATTTTTACTGAAATTGGGTAATTGTTATCTGATCAGATAATTTATTTTCTTGGGCAGACCATGGCGCTTTCTTGTACACGATTTAGCAAACCAACAAACAAGTTTCACAAGTGTGAAAATACACAGCTGAACTCAAGCTTAGAATTCCATCTCTCGCCATGCGCAGCAGACTGCGGACGACGTAGAAGAGAAGCTAAACCTTATTGGAATAGATAAAGCACAGGATCATCGACGCAGATGCAAAGTAAAAGAACGTTGACGAGTTTTCGGTTCAGTGAACACTGCATCTGAAGTTTGCAGGGACAGATCTGCCGCAGCTGGTGAGAAGCCAGGCAATATCTCTTGGGATGGAGATAGGGTAGCCGAGGACTCCCAGATAACCGGCAGCGCAAGCGCATACCTTAGCCTGCGCGTCGGATAGTCTGCTGAACTGAATGCAACAAAAGTACCTCTTTGGTATTGCCCTGCCTCTGAAGTTTTTCACGTGGGGAGCGCAAACTCGCAGTTTGTAAAGAGGAATAGGGCACGTCACCGATGGCGGCGGCGGTGGACGTGGCGGCGGAGGCGAAGGAGGAGGAGGGGGGCGATAGCGCCAGGGAAAACGAGGTCCTCTGCCGTCGGCCGAAACCGAAGCCAATAGAAGACAGAACATGACAAGAGAGGCCATTCCTTGCGTTATGAAAGTCATGGCGAGGGAAATAGATCTTGTCTTCTCGTGTATTTACAGTAGATAAGGTGCCTATTTATACAGGAGAATGGCGGTCATGAAGTATAACTTCATGGCCTCTCCCTCGACGCCAAGACTTTTCTCGGCCTGGGAAGGCGCTGCGGCGTCGCTATCGTATCTTGGGTTTCCCCGAGACCGGCAAGAAGACTTAGACAGTAGGAAAGCGGAATCTTCTCGTGAACTCGTGATCAAGTCCTCTTACCCATCAGCTGAAAATGAGCTTTACTTAATTTTCTAGAGTTTAAACCAACTGCTTCGTTGACGACTAATTTTCCTTGTTTTTAAAATGCTTTGCAGTTACAAAGAGACCATCCTGTATCAGTCAAACTGGGGTATAAGCCTTATATTTCTGGATAAAAAGAGAAATTATAGTAAAACACCAGAGAATCTTGTACGTTGCGACCTAGTTTCCTGTACTCTCTATCGTTTTATCTTTCTCGTCCTGCCCTCCAAGAATGTATCAAGATATGTATCTCTCTATCTCTCTGCCGGCCTATCCATGCATGTATCAGTCAGTAAATATTGCTACCTCTATCCCTATCTGTCTCCCTTTCACGTATGAATTTAAGTAGCTATCTAGGTACTTAAGCACCTATATTTTATCTTTACTTTGTCAGTGCGTCCAAATGCAGTTGGCCACTTTGAGAGACGAGTCCTCATATTTCCTGAATAGTATATGTCTGTGAAAGGTACTGAAGGGAAGCTCTTAAGTGCGTACAGCTCATATGAGAATCGCTCAATTTATGGGTTCATTTTTGTTTAACCTTATCTCTTATGAGAATTGATGTTTGAGACTTATTCAACTCTTAAATAATATTTCACAGACAGCAACTAGGTTGACCTTGCCAGGGATAACGACGTCCTCTGCCGTCGGCCGAAACCGAAGCCAATAGAAGACAGAACATGACAAGAGAGGCCATTCCTTGCGTTATGAAAGTCATGGCGAGGGAAATAGATCTTGTCTTCTCGTGTATTTACAGTAGATAAGGTGCCTATTTATACAGGAGAATGGCGGTCATGAAGTATAACTTCATGGCCTCTCCCTCGACGCCAAGACTTTTCTCGGCCTGGGAAGGCGCTGCGGCGTCGCTATCCTATCTTGGGTTTCCCCGAGACCGGCAAGAAGACTTAGACAGTAGGAAAGCGGAATCTTCTCGTGAACTCGTGATCAAGTCCTTCTCTTACCCATCAGCTGAAAATGAGCTTTACTTAATTTTCTAGAGTTTAAACCAACTGCTTCGTCGACGACTAATTTTCCGTGTTTTTTAAATGCTCTGCAGTTACAAAGAGACCATCCTGTATCAGTCAAACTGGGGTATAAGCCTTATATTTCTGATAAAAAGAGAAGTTATAGTAAAACACCAGAGAATCTTGTACGTTGCGACCTAGTTTCCTGTACTCTCTATCGTTTTATCTTTCTCGTCCTCCCCTCCAAGAGTGTATCAAGATATGTATCTCTCTATCTCTCTGCCGACCTATCCATGCATGTATCAGTCAGTAAAGATTGCTATCTCGATCCCTATCTGTCTCCCTTTCACGTATGAATTTAAGTAGCTATCTAGGTACTTAAGCACCTATATTTTATCTTTATTTTGTCAGTGCGTCCAAATGCAGTTGGCCACTTTGAGAGACGAGTCCTCATAGTTCTTGAATAGTATATGTCTGTGAAAGGTACTGAAGGGAAGCTCTTAAGTGCGTACAGCTCATATGAGAATCGCTCAATTTATGGGTTCATTTTTTTTCAACCTTATCCCTTCTGAGAATTGATGTTTGAGAGTTATTCAACTCTTAAATATTATTTCACAGACAACAAATAGGTTGACCTTGCATTATTTTTCGATATTATTTGACATGGACCTCTTCCATACATACTGACGGGTCTTAATCATAGCTTCTAAGTCAAGAGCTATTCCTTATCAGAAGGAATTCAAATTTAATAGACAGTGACGACTTGACCACATGCACTATCAGTAATTTATCGAAGACATCGATCGTATGCAAACTCATCCAGTTCGCCATACCAATCGCATTTCGACGCGAAGAAAACACCGGAAATATTGATTGTGATTCGTACATGTCATCCATTCCCATATTCTTATTCATTTAGCCCACCTGTTGAACTGAAGAGCAAATTGAGACATTCCGATATCTCGACGAGCCCATTGAGTAGTGAGCATACGGGTCCAACTTTCCAAAGGAAAGATTTTTATGTTGAAAACCTTAAATATGGAAAATTGCAGTTTCTTCCAAATTTTGGTGTCTTTATTTAAAATAAATAATAGGATGAATACCACCTTAAAAAATACATTAGCATAAATAAATTATCTACGAAGAGAATTGCGTAGTGGAAATTCTGTGGTCGGAATACCATTTAGTATATATGTCAATAGAATAATGTAAGTAAATAATAAATTTTACAGTGATTTTGATGAAAATAAATAAAATATAATTAAGTTATCTATGGAATCTCAGTTTATATCTTTCTACAAGTAGAGTATGAAATGACAAACATTTATGAAAGTGGGAAGCCCGTTAAATAATAATGGGTCCAATGAAACTCTCAAGTTTTCGGTGTAGTCAAGACACTTTGCAGGCTTGATTGGTCATGATTGACTTGAATTGATCAAATGATCATGAAAATTACTCGATCTTTTAATCTATTAATATCAAGTAACTTTGATGAAAAATTAGATTAGGGTTAGATGAAATTGTGCGACTCAAATGTGCTAAATCAATCTACGGTTCTCCTAGGTTCCATGTCTATCGAGTTTGAGGTTTCTGTAAAGATAAATGAATAGCCCTAGAGACAAAACTGCTATAATTTAAATTGTAGATAGGTAATTTTTTATGATTATAATATAATTTAATCGAAGAGTACAAACTCCTCTAATTTTAGTTCCGTTTGAATTATTCTAATAATATGCCAATACATTATTCTATTCTTGATTGCCACAAATGATAAAAAATGTAGACAAACAAAGACAGTAACTTGTATAGTTTATTTCGTAGGAATGGTTGACCAAGCTTTAAAAATACTGAATACATCCACCACGCGACGTTTTGGAAAGTTATAGCATAAAACAGATATTCTAAAGGAGGCAACGTAGCTCGAGCACTGCTCAGATCTTTGAGTTAGATCACTATTAGAGTGCACTTTGGCCTTACATCTAAGCGCTACCGAGAAGAAGTTTTCATGAAAGTGCTGGCGACGCGTGTAAGTTGTGCATCGCCAAAATACAATCCTAGGCAACCAAACTCAAATGGATTTGGACTGGGCAGCTAGTTTTCAGACCCCCGCATTGAGCCGTAAATTTTTTGATATTTCATAAATGAAAGTTTCTCTCTCTTTTTAAGCGAAGTGGTGTGGAAATGCTCAAAATTCTTGGTGAAAAAAGATATAGAATAATAAAAATGATGTACCTCTATGTAAATATAGTCACAAGACTCATTTCAGATTTTTACATCAGGACTAAAAATCCTTTCGATGCTCATTAAACTGTATCTGTGCAGGACAGTTTCTATATTTGATGTTAAAACTAAGAGAAGAACTATCAGCTTGGAAAGTCAGTACAGGGTCACTTTCGCATTTTGGGTATCCAGATGTGAGGCCATAGGACCGGCAATAATAGAATCAAAATATCATTTACAGTCGCTTCAAATCTTGAGTGGAATGCTTATCCTATCTTCGATCAAATCTCTGTTACACCCATCTTTCTAACATCGATCCTCCTTAATTGTTAGAAAAGCTCAGAAAATCGTGTTCTCCCTCCACTTTTGAGTTCTTAAAATTTTGTCACGGTCTGCCACGCGTAGATGGGCCCTCTTTTTTTCCTAACCCTTTATCAAGGGATCGCTTGGGAAGGCACAACCAGGAAAAAGTAGGGTCATTAATAATGTGGAGGGTAAGTGAAATGGATTTAGAAAGAGGCGCTAACCTGGATTGGTTAATGCCGGAAAATGGAGTGGAGAAAGATGACGTCATTGGTGGCGGGGCAGACGAGGAAAAATGGGAGATTGTATGCCACGAATAGAGGACGCTTGTTACATTGTCTAATAGACGGGAAGAAAAAAGATAAGCTAAAAATAATTTAGAGCTTACACGGTGGGAAACGAGTTGCAGATTTTTAGTTGAGCTTAGAATGTGGTATTTATCTGTTTTTCACTTTTAGTTGAGCTGTGGAGAAAATGAAGGAATTGTAACATCCTGAATTGTAATTTGAGCTATGAGTACACTTTCTATTGATTCAAAATGAACGAAGATTAAAACATATCTGAATACTGTTCAAATTTTGGTGTCTGAATTGAAAACTTAGGGTGGTGAATAACTTTATTCATTTACATCAGTAAATTATACACAAAAATTTTAAAGTGGGTACTAAGTATTAGATGATATATTTGTAATATACAATCTTTGTCAAATATAACCGAATGACTAACGTGTTTAACAATAAATTTAGCTTTAATTTTGGTGATATTACTAGTAGTTGTCTCAAGTACTCCATTCTTTCTTGATGGAACCAATACTATAATGGAAATGCAGGAAAGTGGCATGATGTAAAAGAATCATGCTTTTAACTGCAACCATCTTGGTTTCGATTTTCTCTAGATCTTGCATAGAGCTAGTTGGGTATGATTGACCAGATTTTTTGTGTCAATTTAATTAACTCAATCAACTGATATATCCTTATGAATTATGTATAGAAAAACATGATATGATATTGGGCTTCAAGTTATGCAAGAATTCCTCAACACCCAAATGAGAAGAAAATTAGCTAGTTTCAAAAATTGTGAGTTGGGAAACTTGTTTAAAGAGGAGAAAATACCTTACATAGATTAAGTAAACATAGAACTCAATCGTATGTGCGTGAAGAGTTGTTTTGAACTTAGTTTTTGAAAAATGAGCCATATAGATCACCCAATGAATGTATGTTTCTCCTAGAATTGAGATGAAGGTATAGATTTTGGATGTAACCTTAACAAAGATAGAATATTTGAATGAGAAAATTAAGAGCATTTTATACTTACATTGGTCCATTTGCAACATCCATTCTAGATTTTTAGTTATGCCAATTAAGTTTATAAGAAATGTTTAACCATTCAATGGAATTGATTTGAATTTTATAAAATGATCTGTTAGTGGTCGTATAATTATATTAAGAAATAAAAAAGAAGTTTTAATCAAAGCATCATGAAATGGGAAACTTGTGTTACTATAACATGTGTTTTCTGTAAACATATTTTTAGCTCTATTCATTCTTTAAATTTTCCATCACTCATCTGGTTTCCATGTTTAGATGTAATAATTTATTATTATGTTATGCTTGATAGAATATTATATATTGTGTGGCTCAAAATGCTTCATCTTCATCTATTGGGGAAAAGAACATAAATTTCCAACACAGTTTTGTAACATGGGGTAACCTATGAATCTCTCTTCTATAAGTTTATTTGCCTACTCTACATAAAAATTTTTTTAGTCACCTTGGATTCAAATTTTTCTAAATCATTAAAAACATTCATTTTGGTATATGATCATGAAAACTTTGTGAGTACAACTAATACAAGTGATCTCTGGAAAATGCATAAAAATTTTCGAGCTACCTGAATTTGACTAAGTATTTTACTTTTTTGGAGAGAGGAAATGATAGTTTGCACAATAAATTATATGACGTGAGTAGCATGAGTTTATGAGGATAACTAAAACTAAGGTAAATCTAATATGCAGAATTTTTGTTCACTTCATTAATGGAAGTTGGAAGAAAATAAATATAATAGGCAACTGGTTGGTTATCTATGCCCTGATATTCATGAAGAGAAAAAAAATATAACTGTTGGGTTTATGCCTTGAGATCCATGACTTATTTATCAAATTGAAAACACAATAGTCGCCACACATGATGGTCTACAATGTCTCGTGTCTGAGAAACACCTGTATGAGGTTAAAATTCATCAAGCTAATTGACATTTATGTAAAATATTGCTTAGGTATTCATACAGATCAAATGGAAAGAACTCTCCATACAAAGAATACCCACTTAATCTCAAGGTCCCCTGATCAATGAACAAAAGATTAATTGTTCTCATCATAGGATAGCCTCTACTCATTGCATTGCTATTTTATATAGATATTTGATGCCGTACTTATGTATTCTAAAATAGGAGCATTCAAATATAGATTTGAAGACAAATTTCTCATTTTTATATAATGGGATATAATTTATTTATCATTGCACATATTGTTGGACTCAATTTTAAACATCACACGTGCACAACCACAACCATATGATAAAAAAGAAAATGAAATAAATGCTCATAGGGCTATGGGTTTATAGGCTACTTATTACAAATATTTTGATGATAGATGAATCATATTTCTCGTTGGTCGTAAGAGAAAAAATTATGAGTTTGGTAGATGAACGACAGCTGATAACATATCATTGATGCAATTCATTTCATTATTATAAATGGATTTTAATGCATGATTCTTGCTAAAATAGTGCTCGTTATCATTTTTTTATAATACTATTGCATTCATCATTTCATTCCACTCAAATAATCACTTTGCATGCATTAAGTGCTAAATAGGTCAAAAAATTAATACATCCTATCATGCATCATTCTTTTGCAATCGTTTATACCATGAGACTGTAGGATAATTTAGAAGAGGTATCTAAATCCTACAATATGACGGGAGGATCTATGAAGTGGTATCAGTTAATAATATAGAGGAAATAATGGATATATTATGATTGACTAGTATTGTAGGTTAATGAATATGAGATAAGGGTAAAGAGGATACGTGAGTATAGGAAGAAGGAGAATGTGAGGAATAAGCGCAAAAAGAGGGATCTTAAGATGTATGAGAGGAAGAGTGATATTATTATATTGTATAATATGAGATAGTGGATGAGGAAAGAGAGAAAGGATTATAAGAGAAGATTGCGGAAGAGATAGAAGGGGCGGAAATATCTGTTATATATTATATTTAGGAAATAGGGAGAGGGGGTGTAAAATGAGAGGAGATCGGGAATGGATTAGAGGGCATCGGAAGAATAATATGGTGATGGGGAGATATTAGAGAGGACAGAGAGTCGAGCGTTGGACTTTAAGATTTAGGAATGCGAACTATATTCACGGTCAACGAGTGAGGATGATACCTGACTTGCGACGATGAAGACGATGCTTCCGAGATCACCAAACAATCCTGAATATCCTTGATAGGCTTCAGACTTGAAGTGGATGAAAGGCAGACAGAAAGGAGGGAGAAAGGGAAAGTGATAGAACTCGGAGAGGAGATTTACGGGAGAAGCACAAGAACACACGAACACAGGGTAAACGTACCCAGATAGAATCAATTTTATCAAATAACAACATCTCGTCTTTTGTTACAACTTTTCTGTTTATATAGAGACAAAAGAAGGGAAGTTAAGGCGCTAAGTCGCATCGCGGCGGTTGCTTTCCACGGATGAGAAGTTATGTCATTTTAGGAAAATTTCCATGTCTTTCGTGGTACTTAAGAAGATCGTCGACTGCTATTTTCAGTCCGTGAGGAAACTGACGGTTTTTTTCTATATGGAAATTGGGAGTTGGGACGATGCATACATAGAGTCGGATCGGTCGGGAAGTTCCCGAAGCTACTTCGTCATCGGCGAGTCCCGCGTTATAACCGTAAGAATTGCTTACTGGCGTCGTTTCGCGTCTTCATAGTTGACGAATTGACCTGACTTCTTATCATTCGAAGTCTGCGGTTGATCAGTAGGTGATGGATAGGCAGGTAACACGCAAGAATAGGATGGCTTCGACGGTTCTTCAACAGGTGATTCCGCAGTATTTTCGGTGATAGAGATGATGGCTCGAGCGCGGGAGACACCGCGAGGAGTTTCCATGAAAATAAGGAGCCGCCAGATTAATTTTGGCGTTAGTCCTCTCTTCGTTAGAGTCTTGATGTTTTCTCCTTGTTTCGTATCCGTCGACGCATTGAATCACATGGTAGTTATCAGGCTGGTAATCGTCAGTCTTCATGAATGGCTTATCTATGTTCCACGTCGGTGATAATAGGTTGCGTGGATTAAATTAGATAGTTATTATTGCTTTACGTGGAGAACTTCACGTCGTTTCATGGCTTCACTTCAGTAGGGAGAGTTGACTGTGGAATGCTTCATGTGGTTCACTTTATTTCACCATGGTAAGACGAGGTGGGCGTGGACTACTCTGACTTTGATGTCGGTCCTTTGACAAAGAATGTAATGATAAAATAGCTTTGATTGTGAGGTGTGATCTTCTTCTTCGTATAGAAATCTTCCGGTTGAAGCAGTTCAATTTCAAGGAAGAAGAGAGGCGCATAATAATCCACCAACAAAATACATTGTTCATTAAGATGATGCAACTTAGCACAGGCGTGATGACGGGTCTCAAATGACCTCTTCTTGGGTCTTGTTCTTGGTGATATAGTCCAACGCTTGAGCAGCAAACTCCTCGCATAACGTGCATAGATTTTCATTCTTCTTCTCAACTTCCTTTGCAAACGAAACCTTATGATGCTTGAAAGCCGTTCTCATTGGCATGGGTCTAGTTAATGCTCAGGAGAAGAAGAAACAACACATCAAGCCTCATAGCCATTCTTGAAGGAGTCTTAAGTTTGTGGTAGTCTTCAGAAGTCATAGTAAACTTACTTCATATGGCTGGCTGTCAATACAATTTCATTGTACTTATGATGTGGGAAGATTAAGCTTCATTCTCTTCATCAACCGTAGAAATGTTTCTCAAGGAGAGATGTGGAGGCTTTATCTAAGCTCTACTTGAATAATTCTTGTGGCGTCTTCCTCACTGATTGCTATCTTCAAACTGAATATCAGAATATTACTTCTCTTCATGAATTTTAGAATTGGGTAGCCCTTTGATGGAGTTATCTTCATTTCCACTTGATCAAATCATGGTCTTGGAGTAAAACAAGAAGGTAGCTTTCTTCCATAGGTAATTAAGATATAAATCTCTTCTAAGATTCTAACTAAAGGTGGTATTCAATTAAAAGGAATTGGAAATCAAGGATGTTCCTACTATTGTTTCTTGAGATCGTTATTCATAATTATATATGGTACCTATGATATAGAGGATATGGTTTTGGAAAATAGGGAACCTATATCAAGGTAGAAGGTGGTTGACTTGGTCCATTCAAGGAATTCTAAGTTTCTAAGGATGAGGATTAAATGTTTGACCAAGTCAATCTTTAGATCGGTATAAAATAGGGGAAGTAGGGAAGATAATTCCGTTAAGATCTACACTCTCTTTCAAGTATTTAGAGAGGTCTTCTTCATCCATTTATTAAATGGATAATTTCTCAAATTGGTAGATAAGGAGGAGGAGGAGGAGGAGGAGGATAGGTTCACTTAGAACCCTTCAGTTCATGTTTCAAGATAATTCTCCATCACTAACCCCATTCGCCTCTTTCACAGTCAAGTGGTTGAATTCTCACATTTTTTACAAGTGTAATGGATGTAAGGAAACATGCATGCAAGTAGGAAAGCATGGATACGAATGATGATAAGAGGGAAGATGAAACAGCTCTCCACCAAATTTGAATTTCAAGTCAACCTTGTTTTTATAGAATAAGTGGTAAATGAGATTTCAATTTGATAGATGGATCATCCTAAGCTTTTTAAGAAGATCCACAATTATTTGGGAACTAAAATTTTGGCCGACATTCTTATTTTTAAGGAGATTGGACCAAACATAGCTTTTGTTTAGTGAACCCTTAATTTTCTTTCATGATTTGAGAAATTTATGAAAAGATAGAGAATTAAATTCTTGATACAATGAAGTAAAAAATTATAGAAAAAGGAGTTGTATTTTCGTGAGATATTCAATTTATAAGTTTAGGGATTTTTTTGAAATTTTTGGGAATTTTTAGAGAGTTTTTCTAATTTTTAAAGTAGTTTACAAAAAAATCACTCTGATTTTTTAAGTGGAAATTTTTAGAAAAGCTCCCTCTACATTATAAATGTTGACACACATTTTTTGGGGTGCAATAAGAGTGTGCCACGTGGTACGCTCTTATAGTAGGATCTCAATCAATGACTAGATTAATCTTTTAACCCTCTGTCTATCCATACCCTTGAATTAAATAATCGAGCTAGAAAAAAAAAGAATTTTAATGATTGGAATCTTTTAACCCCTCTTAACACTCAAACCCTAGGAACCTACATATTCAAGGCTTCATTTTCTCTCTCTTCATTTTTTTTGGCTCTTTCTTAGCATTAGGATACTAGAACAAAAGAGAGAGAAGGTTAAGGCCCAAGGTGGAGCATTTTTTATGCTCAATCTTCTTGTGGACAAGGGAGCAAGAATAGATCATGATCGGAGCGGATTGAGCATCACTTGGCCAAGCACATGCACGCCAACAAGGTTTGTTCAAAGATCTGGATTGGATTTTGGCTTGTGAAAATCTTCATATACATTATACATGCGCTTTTTGTTTATTTTATTTATCTTTTATGGTAGTTTCTTTGACATCATCTATGTTTGCATCTCTCACTCTCGCCATCACCGTGCATTCATCCATTGTTACCACCATCCATTATTCTTATTTTTTTCTCATATCATCTCCATTTCTATCTCCTCTAATCTCGATCTCTTAGCTCCTTTCTAATTTTTGATTCTTAACTTCAAGATAAACTAATAATTATCACTCACACTTACCTCCACATGCTCCATTTTTACTTGTGCATATTCCCCGGCCCTTGTCTTTTGAACACCTTACCTCAGTACTTTAGCTCCCTATGGACTTGGCCCTTGCTGATATTATCCTAAATAAGGAATTATAGTTCATTCCATGAAATCATCACACAACAACAACAAAAAATATCGATGATCGGCTTCATCAATTGATGCAATTGCTAGAGTACTAGGTCTGAGTGAGGTTAGTAGTTCTTTCTTTTAACTTTTGACCTTTTTACTTTCTAATTTTACATCAGAAAGAAGTATTTTGACTACTATTTCATTTTCATCAGTGCATTTATCTCATCACCATTCCACTTTTTAGTTCATGAAGGGGCATAGATCTAATTACCCTAGTTTAGTTGATTTGGACTTGGTGAGAGGATCTTATAAATTTGAAGAAGGGGCCAATAGTGAGAGGAAAGAAATAGTTGAAGGAATGGGTGAAAATTTTCCTAGAAGGAATAGAAATGGTTATTTAGATCAAGGAGTGGGTGGAATAAGGATGGGAGACCATTATGCCGTGATTAGGAGTAAGCCTTTCATGTAGATAGCTCCGATGATAGGAAAACATGTAAAATTTATGATAGACACCACCTTCATTAAATATTTACCTAATTTTCATACCATTGGAAATCTTTATACATATTTAGAAGAATTGGTAAGAAAGTGTTACTGATATCATATTCTTGGAGTGTCCTATGAAGTACTTAAAATGAAAGTTTTTTCCCAAACTTTGAAAGATAGAACCAAGGATTGGTTTCGGAATTTAGGCTTGAAAATTTGAAAGTTTGGATGAAATAAAAGATTCCTTTTTTTGAATAAATTTTACTCATCTGAAAGGATAGATTTGTAGACAAGCTATACAAGGCTTTAGGCAAGGTGATGATGGATTTAGTGAAGCATGTGAAAGATTTAAGGACATAACTAGGAAATGCTTTCATCATGGTTTTAATAATTGGAAATTGATTAATATCTCTTATGAAGGATTAACTGAAAATTGCAGGAATAGAACTGATGCAATTTGTGGTGGCTCAATCAAGGATAAGTATGATGATGAAGTAGAAGAATTGATTGAGAGGTTAGCTGAAAATGATAGTCATAGACTTAGCTTAAATCATAATAGAAGGAATGTAGAACCTAAAAGAGGTGGAGTCTTAAATGCCAAGGGTTTAGAATCTGAAATAGAAAACAATTTAGCAAAGTTAGAGGTTGGGGAGTGTAACCTCTACGATCTTTTATCATGCATCATTAGATTGTAATTTAGAATCGTAGATTAGGTTCATTTTGTATTTTATTTTGAATTTCTCTCTCTTCGCGATCGATCCCCTATCTGATTTTTGCTCTTTGATTTCTCTGCGAATCTTGATCCAAATCAAGTGTTTTTTGATTCAGTGGATTTTTCTTTGAGTTATGTTCCAATATCTAAATCCCTGATTTTTCAACTCAATTCATAGTCCGATTTGACTGAATTTCAAAGAATACCTCTGAAATACGTTAATTCTCCGTGGATTCAACCCTTATTCACCACTATGGTATCTAATTCATGATTTTAATCTTAAATTAGTGAGTTTGGTGAATGTTTTGATGCTTGTCTGCGTGTTTTCAACAAACTCATTGATTTTCTTTGTCATTAATCACAAATACAATCTAAGATAAAAATTATCACAACCTAAAAATCATCATGAAAGTAATATTCACGACACAAAATTAAGAATTTCAGGTTGATAAATTTAGCAATTGCTCAACAGTTTCAATGCATAGAACACATCCAATAGACAAAATAAACATAGAATTAATATTTAACTTATATGGGTACTTTTTTTTTACAAATGAACATTCAATATTGATAATATGAGAACGTAAAATTTAAGAACAAATTTTAAATTCCTAAATTTTTAAAAATATTTAAACAGATTAACTGAAATATTAGATTGATAAATTTAATATTAAATAAAAATTAAAAAAATAAAAGAAATTATTAAGTTGATAAATTCCATATTAAAAAAGTTAAACAAAATATTAAACTCATAAATGTTAAATTAATAAAAAATCATAAATAATAAAACAAAAGGATGAAAATCTAACTAAGCATGAAACCAAATTTAAGAACCGTCCCTTGCTTCCACTTGTGTGTAGGAGTTGTAACATGGCAAGTTGCAGACAATAATAGTGTGGCCCATTGGTAGATGGTAGGGGCTGTGTGAGGGCAAGTAGTGCAGTTGGGAGGTGGCATGCGTCTTGAGGAATCAATAATTTGGCAATTTGGAAGCCAAGTTTAGAGAAATAGAAAGGGGGGCAAGGAATCGATAACATTAGTTTTATTAATTTCTTAGTTAATTATTTAATATTTAGTAAATCCTTTGGCTGAGTGCTACCAAATGATGTCTTTAATGAAAGCAATGCCAGATGTGGGTATTAGACATTTGTTATCCATTTCTAATCTTTGATACTATGATGAGGAAGACATTGGTGGATGCCAATATCAAGACCAATAATGGTATCAAATATCGGCCCAATTATTTGCTATCCCATACTCAATAGCAATATCCATGATGATAAAAATTCGATAGCGTCATTGCTATGGGAAATCCTTATTTTTTTAGATTCAATCTAAATTCTATTAATACATTTTGGAAATGAGTCTTGTACGTGATACTTTTATCCTCTTAGATTTTTTTCTTCCTTTGATGATTTACTCTTTTAGAGGTTTCTACCTTAGGACTTCCTTAAATGCCCAAGGGGATAGAATAGGTCAGCTATCTTTCACCAATCCAAGCTTATATTGGGTCATATCATCCCTTTGTCCCTTAGCATTGTCTATGATATGTTATCTTTAAGTAGAATCCTTTTCCAATCCTTCATAAGGTTATTTTGATCATGATAATTGATTCCCTTATTTGTAACTATGTGGTGACATTTGATAAGTCAAAAATTTCAATTAACTTTGGGGTTAATTTTTTTATTACTTTTAGAAAACCAGTCTTATGCAATAATATTTATCCGATTACACCATAATCACTAATAACCACAAATAGAGAGAATAAGGTGTTGAAACACAAAAAAAGGAAACTAGAAGTAAGAGAAAGTATAAAGATTTTGTTGGAGAAAATAAAAAAGATTGAAGAGAAGCAAGATGAATGTCAAGTGTTGCAAAGTGATGATCTAATATATCCAAATTTCCTTTTGAAGATGAGAATATCCAAGACTAGCAATGGAAATCATATTTAAGATCAATGAAGGTTTTAAAGACAAATATATAACCTTCGGTTCATCTGAAAATTTCTTAATGAATTTGACTTTAAAAAATTCCAAAAAAATACAAGAAAATCCAAAAAAATTAGAACTCCCTCCTAAAAATAAACTTAACCTTTTGAAACAATCATAACATGCATTCATGAATATTTGAATGCAAATGAGTGTATATTTAACTATAAAGAAATAGATAAATCATATTTTCACTCGATAAATTTATTGATTGATAATTTAAATGTCAAAATAATCTGAAAAGTACAGGGAAATCGCTAAAATAAATATCTTTGTAAACATGGGTCAGTGATTTTATATCCTAGCAACATAAATTTATCATTTTTATTGAAATGAATGCATAAAATGTGTGATATTAATGCACTAATTTTCATCCTACCAGAATTCACAAGTATTTATGAATATAATACTTCACATGTTGTAATGCAATGTCTACATATGACCCATGTTAGTAAAAGAGCACTATTGATGAAGAAAGTAAGTGATCATCATTCTCTCTAGACATCATTTCCTCATATTTTTCACCAAGTATTTCATGTTGTTGAGAAATCTTCCCAATTAAAGATTAAATAATGATAGGATGGTAGCCCTATTGGGGTCAGTTGAATTTTAAGTAGTGACATGGTCTCCTCTATGACCCACCAAAATGTGACAAATAACCAAGATAACTAGAAATACCTTGATGACCATGCCAGTTTTGGCGAAGCAAGCTTCCCCAAAAAGTGCTTTGAATAATACAATAGGTAAGCAATATGTCTTTACATGCTCAAATATTCAGAATAATACAACACTCAAAACTATCGAGATGGAGATGATCCTAATCAAGGGACTTATTGGGCCCTTATACTAATTCATTATGCTTGTCTAAGATCATATTTGATTCCTTGATTTGTGCATGCATGTAATTTCTTACTCTTTATCTTGAGCCTCTAGCCTCTTTGCAAATTATTGTAATATTTTGAAGTTGAGAGAGGCCTTCGACTAACCAAGTTTCATCCTATGTCTCCCATGATGGCTTGGGATGTGGGCATGAAATTTTTACAATTTGATAAAGTTTTAGGCTGGTTATAATCCATATGTCTAACTTGAGGCTAATTATGTGCCATGTAGATACTCCTTTATTATGATCATTAGAAAATGAGGGTGCGAGTGTTTATGCAATGTACGTGAAAGCGTGTTCCCTGGGGATCAAATGGTAATGATAAATTGATGTCCACAATTTTGAATTATCTCCAAAGTTGAAGCCACTAATCCTTTCTCGTTTCTCATACCAATCTTGATTTTCAAGTTCAATCGAAGCAAAAAAACTTATCACTAAAAATAAATGAAGCAACTCTTGATTTTTTAAGTTCTTTTTTTATAGATTTTTGTAACAAAAGCTATAAAAGTGACAAAACTATTTTTATGACAAAGGTGACACAAACTATTTATGTTTTTTATGTTCTCCATAAAAATATCAATGACAAAAGTGACAATATTTTTATGTTTAGTGATAAAAAACTATTGCAATTGTTCGATTGTCAGTAGTTAATATCAATGAACAAGAGTGCCTCGAATTTTTTAATTAATAGGGGATTAAACGAAAGATCTAGAATGGTAGATGTTTTTTATCCTGAGCAGCAACTCTAATGACACCAAAGATGTGGATGGTGTAGGTGTTCTGACTAACATTTTGAGACAAGAAGTAAGATAATCCCTTGTACCCCCCACCTGACAGCCCTCAACACACGATGTCTTAGCAAATAAACGAAAGAAAAGTTTAAGATCCATACCAACAAAACTCAACTACATCTGGTGCCATGTGGGCATATACGCGATTCAGACAAAATATAATCTATCCTTTTAAAGATTCTAAAATATTTTTAAAATTCAAAATCATATAAAATCAAAAAATATATATTAATTAGAGGAAATAATTTTTAAATTTATATTTCTAAATTTTAATGCTCATTTTCAATCACAAGTGAAAAATCCATTTGCATGCCCATTTAACATGGAGAAAGTTGTTTCAATTTTGTAGGTTGATTATAACAAATCAATTGAGAAAAAAATTGAGCAAACTCTTCTGCTTTTGTTTTCCATTCGTATAGACCTTGTGAGTGAAAATCATTGTAACTCAGGAATATAATATTTTGAAGTGTTGAACATAAGTCAAGGATAGCAGAAGAATTCAAGAAACATCATGATTATGTGGTGCAGAAAATACGACACTAATGATATACCAGTTAGGGTTAATTTATGATTTTTATGTCTATATAAGTTGAGGAGAAATAAAATACTTGTAACTTAAACAACATCCAGAGAGATCTAATTTAGGGAAAATATATGCTTTAATAATAAGTTTTGAGAGATGAAGGATTGAAGAAAAATAAATGGAAGACAAGAGGTTATGAGGAAAAACATAAATCAGGGAAGAGGAAAATTATAGTTTCAGTAGAAGATATAGTTTACATTAAAATTCTATTGAATGTATTAAGAAATACATATGAAATCTGATGAGAATAACGTGAGATTTATATGTGACTAGTTTGTGTGAGAAATGATAGGAGGATATTCTAAATACGCATATGCATAAAATAAAAATAAGTTTAATATCATGAATATCTAAGTGGATGATGGTTACAAGGTGGATTGATTTTTGACTTTTGAAGATGGTTTTGACTTTAGAGAATGATGAAAAGTACTTAAAATCTGATTTAATGACGAATATAAGTCTCCAAAGTATGTGGAAATATTGACTTATTGCTCCTACAGCCAAGTGGTACCTCCTTAGACTTCCAAAAAGGGTAATGATGTACTTGAATTCGATTTACATGTCATTTATATGTTTGTGTTCTAGCCGAAGCAGTGCTTTGCACCAAAGTTTATTGCCAAAAAATTATAGACAGCTGTAGATATGCTTCCATCGAGTGGACTTTCATCTTCATGGGGCTTTTTTCATTATTAATGTTCATTTTTTTGCTGAAATTGCATAAGTTTTATCTGATCAGATAATTTATTTTCAAGGGCAGACCATGGCGCTTTTCATGTACACGATTTAGCAAACCAACAAACAAGTTTCACAAGTGTGAAAATACACAGCTGAACTCAAGCTTAGAATTCCATCTCTCGCCATGCGCAGCAGAGTGCGGACGACGTAGAAGAGAAGCGGAACCTTATTGGAATAGATAAAACAGAGGATCATCGACACAGATGCAAAGTAAAAAGAACGTTGATGAGTTTTTGATTCAGGAAACACTGCAGCTGAAGTTTGCAGGGACAGATTTGCCGCAGCTGGTGAGTGAAGGCATCAAGCATTGAATGCCTTTTCCAGAATTTTCTGGATAGTGCGTGAGTTTCTTGAAATGACATCTTAGCAATGTCATTTCAAGATATTTCTAGAAATATCTCTCTCACACAAACGCTCTAGCTTATTCTAGAGAGTTCTACTTGTGTCTATATAAGGATAGTGAGACCCTCATTGTAACCATGAACTTCAAAGCAAGAAGTTAAGAGTGTTTCTTTGTTTAGTGACTCCCTTGAGAGTGTGCCTCTATTGGAGAAGGTTAAGGTCTTAACCTTGCAAGTGTCTTAGTGCCTACATTTGGTATCAGAGCGAGTTTGATCCAAGGGGAGCATCATGCCGAGGAGAGAAGAGGCGGCATCAGAGTTTGGTAGGGCTTCTTTCGAGAAGGAGTTTGGAGCTACCAATGCTAGTTTTAGTAGGGGGATGGGTGATCCAATCTCCCCAAGTCCTCTTCAGGTATTATCGAAGACGAATTACCCAGTTTGGGCAATACGGATGCAAGTGCATCTAGAGGCATATGGTTTGTGGGAGGCAATCGAGTCCGACGCGGTGCCGAGGAAAAAAGATCGCCAAGCCTTGTCAGTAATATTTGGGGCGCTATCAGAAGATATTGTGGTACAACTAGATATTTCTAAGACTGCCAAGGAGATTTGGGAATTCTTGAAGACAAGACATATGGGAGCCACTCGTATCATCAAGGCTAGAGTTCAAGCCCTTCGACGTGAGTTTGAGACTATGTTCATGGGTGAAGAAGAATCTGTGGCCGACTTTGCTGGAAAGCTTTCTAAGGTTGCCACTCAACCAAGAAGGCTCGGGGAGAAGATCGATGATGGAGTTTTAGTTGCCAAACTCCTTAGAGCAGCCCCTGGAAAGTTTGATGCTATCACTTCATCTATTGAAAAATTTGGTGATATGGAGTCGATGTCACTTGAGGAGGCAATTGGTTCATTAAAGATCTATGAAGAAAAGCTCCGAGATCGGGAAGCTCGGAGAGAGGAGTGACTTCTTCTCTCTAAAGCCGTGGGGAAACAAAAGAAATATGAAGAAAGTAGCACTCGTGGAAGAGGTCATGGCCGCAGATGGAGAGGAGGACGAGGAAGAGGTAGAGGTGATTGGAAAAAACACGAGCATGGAGATGAAGAGAGGTCTCGAGACAAGTCAAAGATAAAATTCTATAATTGCGAGAAACTTGGACACTTCGCATATGAATGTCATAAGAGTAAGAAAGAGGAGAAAGTTCAAGTTGCTGAAGTTGAGGAAAAGCCACAACCCACCCTTCTGATGGCAATTATAGATACTTCGAAAGTTAGGTTACTCCAAGGAGTCAATGAGCAAGCAATGAACGAAGGTATGTGGTATCTAGATAATGGAGCAAGTAACCATATGACAGGTGATCGCCGCTGGTTTCAAGAGTTGAAGGAAGTCTCACAAGGAACCGTGAGATTTGGGGATGGATCGAGGACAAAAATTGGAGGACGAGGCTGGATCATGCTTCAGTGTCAAGATGGAGGACAAATGAGGTTAGATAATGTTCTCTATGTCCCCGAGTTAAAAGCTAATATTTTAAGTTTGGGTCAATTCGATGAGCATGGGTGCCGAATATTAATGGAGGGCGGCTTTCTTACCATCTATGATCAACATGGAAGACTCCTAGTGAAGGTGAAGAAAACACTAAGCAGACTTTATGTTTTGAAGCTAAATCCAGTATTGAGCTGCATGGTCGCAGATGATAGTTCAGAGTTAACTTGGACGTGGCATAAAAGGTATGGACATTTAAACTTTCAATCATTAAGGAGATTATCTACTAATGAGATTGTTAGGGGGCCTCCTAAATTAGAGATCCCAGAAAATATATGTCATGACTGCATTGCAAGCAAGCAGCACAGAAGTCCATTTCCTTCTATAGCCTCGTATAGGGGAAGCATGCCCTTAGAGCTTGTCCATGGAGATATTTGTGGACCAATCTCACCTGCCACACTAGGAGGGAGTAAGTATTTCTTATTATTAGCTGATGATTACTCTAGACTCATGAGGGTAGCAATGATAAAGAACAAGAGTGAAGCATTTCAAGCTTTTGTTAAGTTCAAAAACTTAGCAGAAACCGAGAAGGGAATTAAAATTGGGTGTTTGAGAACCGATCAAGGAGGCGAATTTACTTCATCAAATTTTTCAAAGTTTTGCTCCAAACATGGAATCAAACGACAATTTTCAGTCCCATATTCTCCTCAACAAAATGGAGTTGTTGAGAGGAATATGACAATGATAAATATGGTAAGGAGCATGCTAAAAGACAAGAATCTTCCACATGAGCTATGGGGAGAAGCCATCAATACTAGTGTATATATATTGAATCGAGCCCCATCGAGAAGCTTGGATGGAGCCACACCATATGAAGTTTGGACAGGAGTAAAGCCAAACATAGAACATTTTAGAGTTTTTGGATCCCTTTTTCATGTGAAGGTACTCGGAGAAAAATTAAAGAAGTTGCAAGATAGAAGCAAACCCATGGTGTTTATTGGGTATGAAGTTGGGACCAAAGGATATAAGTATTATGATCTAGAGACTGGTAGAGTATATATCAGTCGAGATGTTATATTTGAAGAGAAAAGCCAATAGAATAGAATTGGAGAAATTCAAGCATGGAAAAGAAGGAAGGTACTTTTTATTCTCCAAATTTCTTTGACATAGATGAGGAACATATTGTTCAGGAGGCTCCACTAGATGATTATCATGAAGACGTGAGAAGCCTCAATGACATTCCTGATAATGGGCAAGATGGTCATCTAGTTAGGGAAGAAAGGTCGTCGAGAAAGTTTACAGACCTTGATCGAATATACGAAGCGACAGATCAGGTTAGTATAGACCCTGAATCATGTTATTTGACTCAAGAAGAGCCAAGTTCATATAATGAAGCATCCAAAGAGAGTGTTTGGAGACAAGCCATGGAAGAAGAGTTAGACTCAATTGAGAAGAATGAAATATGGGAGATGGTGACTCCTTCACCAGGATGCAAGCGTATTGGTCTTAAGTGGGTCTATAAGATAAAGAGAAAATCTCATGGTGATATAGTGAGGTACAAAGCTAGACTCATGGCTAAAGGATATGTTCAAAAGTTTGGCATTGACTACGAAGAAGTTATTGCTCCAGTGGCGAGAATGGATACTATTCGAGTACTTTTAGCTCTTGCAGCACAAGAAGGATGGCAAGTCCATCACATGGATGTTAAATCTGCCTTCCTGAATGGCGAGTTAGAAGAAGAAGTTTATGTGAAACAACCAGATGGGTATGTCAAGAAAGGGAGAGAGCATCTCGTGATGAGACTAAAGAAGGCACTCTATGGATTAAAACAAGCGCCTAGGGCATGGTACACTAAATTAGACAAGTGTTTAAGATCTCTTAATTTCACGAGAAGTTCTCAGGAGCATGTGGTCTACTTCAAAAGATCAGGTACCTCACGCTTGATAATTGGTATCTATGTTGATGACTTAATAATTACAGGGACAGAGAATCATCAGATCGAAGACTTCAAGGCTCAAATGAAGAACCAGTTTGAGATTAGTGACCTTGGTCTACTCACCTCATATCTTGGAATTGAAAGTAACACAAGAAAGAGGAAAAATCCTCTTAAGTCAAAAGAGTTATGTGTTAAGGATCTTGGAAGAAAGTGGCATGTCAGAATGTAATCCAGCACATACTCCGCTAGAGAGCCGATGCAAGTTTGGAAAAGAGTCACATCCAAGAGTAAACCCTACAACATATCGAAGCTTAATGGGAAGCCTAAGGTACATAACCCATACAAGACCAGATCTCATGTTTTCTGTGGGGTATCTTAGTAGATATATGGAAAATTCGACAGCTGAACATATGTCTACCGTAAAGAGGATTTTGAGGTATGCAAAAGGCACATTAGACGTCGGTTTGGTTTATGAGGAAAATGAAGTAGGCATAAAGCTAGTCGGCTATAGTGATAGTGATTATGCGGGAGATCCAGAAGATAGGAAGAGCACCACGGGAATGGCTTTCTTCTTAGGAAACAATTTGATATGTTGGGCCTCTCAAAAGCAAAAGATTGTGGCCTTATCATCATGTGAAGCTGAGTATGTCGCAGCCACCACTGCAGCTTGTCAAGGAATATGGTTAGCAAGATTGATTGGAGAATTGATGAACAAGGAGATGATATCCATGACGCTAATGGTTGATAATAAATCAGCCATTGCACTGTCAAAGAATCATGTGTTTCATAATAGGTCCAAGCACATCGAGACCAAATTTCATTTCACAAGGACTAACTTGGAAGAAAAGAAGATGGAGCTGGACTTCATAAGCTCAGAGAATCAATTAGCAGCCTGGTTTACAAAGTCATTGGGAAGACTGAAGTTTGAAGAGCTCCGCCAATGATTGGGCATACATATAGTCTAGAAAAGGCATCATGCTTGGGAGGGAGACTAAAGGCATCAAGCATTTAATGCCTTTTCCATAATTTTCTGGATAGTGCGTGAGTTTCTTGAAATGACATCTTAGCAATGTCATTTCAAGATATTTCTAGAAATCTCTCTCTCACACAAACTCTCTAGCTTATTCTAGAGAGTTCTACTTGTGTCTATATAAGGATAGTGAGACCCTCATTGTAACCATGAACTTCAAAGCAAGAAGTTAAGAGTGTTTCTTTGTTTAGAGACTCCCTTGAGAGTGTGCCTCTATTGGAGAAGGTCAAGGTCTTAACCTTGCAAGTATCGTAGAAGAGAAGCTAAAACTTATTGGAATAGATAAAGCACATGATCATTGATGCAGATGCAAAGTAAAAAGAACGTTGACGAGTTTTCGGTTCAGGAAACACTGCAGCTGAAGTTTGCAGGGACAGATCTGCGGCAGCTGGTGAGAAGCCAGGCGATATCTCTTGGGATGGAGATAGGGTAGCTGAGGACTCTCAGATTACCGGCAGCGCAAGCGCATACCTTAGCCTGCGCGTTGAATAGTCCGCTGAACTGAATGCAACAGAAGTACCTCTTTGGTATTGCTTTCCCTCTAAAGTTTTTAACGTGGGGAGCGAAAACTCGCAATTTGTAAAGAAGAACAAGGCACGTCACCGGTGGCGGCGGCGGCGGTGATGGCGGTGGCGGCGGTTGACGTGGCGGCAGAGGCGAAGGAGGAGGAGGGCAACAGCGCCAAGGAAAATGACGTCCTCTGCCGTCGGCCGAAACCCAAGCCAATAGAAGACAGAACATGACAAGAGAGGCCATTCCTTGCGTTATGACAGTCATGGCGAGGGAAATAGATCTTCTCCTCTCATGTATTTATAGTAGATAAGGTGCCTATTTATAGAGGAGAATAGCGGTCATGAAGTAAAACTTCATGGCCTCTCTCTCGACGCCAAGACTTTTCTCGGCTTGGGAAGGCGCTGCGGCGTCGCTATCCTATCTTGGGTTTCCCCGAGACCAGCAAGAAGAGTTAGACAGTAGGAAGGCGAAAGCTTCATGTGAACTTGTGATCAAGTCCTTCTCTTACCCATTAGCTGAAAATGAGCTTTACGTAATTTTCTAGAGTTTAAACAACCTGCTTCATTGACGACTAATTTTCCATGTTTTTAAAATGCTTTGCAGTTACAAAGACAGCATCCTGTATCAGTCAAACTGGGGTATATGCCTTATATTTCTAATAAGAAGAGAAGTTATAGTAAACCACTAGAGAATCTTGTACGTTGCGACCTAGTTTCCTGTACTCTCTATCGTTTTATCTTTCTCGTCCTCCCCTCCAAGAATGTATCAAGATATGTATCTCTCTATCTCTTTGCGGACCTATTTATTTTGTCAGTGCATCCAAATGCAGCTGGGAACTTTGAGAGACGAGTCCTCATATTTCTTGAATAGCATATGTCTGTGAAAGGTACTGAAGGGAAGCTCTTAAGTGCGTACAGCTCATATGAGAATCGCTCAATTTATGGGTTCATTTTTTTTCGAACCTTATCTTTTCTGAGAATTGATGTTTAAGACTTAGTCAACTCTTAAATAATATTTCACAGACAACAAAATAGGTTGACCTTGCATTATTTTTCGATATTATTTGACATGGACCTCTTCCATACATACTGACGGGTCTTAATCATAGCTTCTAAGTCAACATCTATTCCTTATCGGAAGGAATTCAAATTCAATAGACAATGACGATTTGACCACATGCACTATTAGTAATTTATCAAAGACATCGATCGTATGCAGACATCCAGTTCTAAGAATTGATGTTTGAGACTTATTCAACTCTTAAATAATATTTCACAGGCAGCAAATAAGTTGATCTTGCCTGGGATAACAAGGTCCTCTGCCGTCGGTCGAAACCGAAGCCAATAGAAGATAGAACTTGAAAAGAGAGGTCATTCCTTGCGTTATGAAAGTCATGGCGAGGGAAATAGATCACCTCTTCTTGTGTATTTACAGTAGATAAGGTGCCTATTTATAGTGGAGAATGGCGGTCATGAAGTATAAGTTCATGGCCTCTCTCTCGACGCCAAGACTTTTCTCGGCTTGGGAAGGCGCTGCGGCGTCGCTATCCTATCTTGGGTTTCCCCGAGACCAGCAAGAAGACTTAGACAGTAGGAAGGCGAAATCTTCTTGTGAACTCGTGATCAAGTCCTTCTCTTACCCATTAGCTGAAAATGAGCTTTACGTAATTTTCTAGAGTTTAAACCAACTGCTTCATTGATGACTGATTTTCCATGTTTTTATAATGCTTTGCAGTTACAAAGACAACATCCTGTATCAGTCAAATTGGGGCATATGCCTTATATTTCTAATAAGAAGAGAAGTTATAGTAAACCACTAGAGAATCTTGTACGTTGCGACCTAGTTTCCTGTACTCTCTATCGTTTTATCTTTCTCTTCCTCCCCTCCAAGAATGTATCAAGATATGTATCTCTCTATCTCTCTGCGGACCTATCCATGCATGTATCTGTCAGTAAATCTTGCTATCTCTATCTCTATCTGTCTCCCTTTCACATATGAATTTAAGTAGCTATCTAGGTACTTAAGCACCTATATTTTATCTTTATTTTGTCAGTGCATCCAAATGCAGCTGGCAACTTTGAGAGACGAGTCCTCATATTTCCTGAATAGCATATGTCTGTGAAAGGTACTGAAGGGAAGCTCTTAAGTGCGTACAGCTCATATGAGAATCGCTCAATTTATGGGTTCATTTTTTTTTGAACCTTATCTTTTCTGAGAATTGATGTTTAAGACTTAGTCAACTCTTAAATAATATTTCACAGACAACAAATAGGTTGAACTTGCATTATTTCTCGATATTATTTGACATGGACCTCTTCCATACATACTGACGGGTCTTAATCATAGCTTCTAAGTCAACAGCTATTCCTTGTCGGAAGGAATTCAAATTCAATAGACAATGACGATTTGACCACATGCACTATTAGTAATTTATCAAAGACATCGATCGTATGCAGACATCTAGTTCTAAGAATTGATGTTTGAGACTTATTCAACTCTTAAATAATATTTCACAGGCAGCAAATAGGTTGACCTTTCCAGGGATAACAAGGTCCTCTGCCGTTGGTCGAAACCGAAGCCAATAGAAGATAGAACTTGACAAGAGAGGCCATTCCTTGCGTTATGAAAGCCATGGCGAGGGAAATAGATCACCTCTTCTTGTGTATTTACAGTAGATAAGGTGCCTATTTATAGTGGAGAATGGCGGTCATGAAGTATAAGTTCATGGCCTCTCCCTCGATGCCAAGACTTTTTTCGGCCTGGGAAGGCGCTGCGGCGTCGCTGTCGTATCTTGGGTTTCCTTGAGACCGGCAAGAAGACTTAGACAGTAGGAAAGCGGAATCTTCTCGTGAACTCGTGATCAAGTCCTTCTCTTGCCCATCAGCTGAAAATGAGCTTTACTTAATTTTCTAGAGTTTAAACCAACTGCTTCTTTGACGACTAATTTTCCGTGTTTTTAAAATGCTTTGCAGTTACAAAGATAGCATCTTGTATCAGGCAAACTGGGGTATATGACTTATATTTCTTGATAGAAAGAGAAATTACAGTAAAACAACAGCGAATCTTGTACTTTGAGACCTAGTTTCCTGTACTCTCTATGGTTTTATCTTTCTCGTCCTCCCCTCCAAGAATGTATAAAGATATGTATCTCTCTATCTCTGTGCGGACCTATCCATGCATGTATCAGTTAGTGAATATTCTTATCTTCACCCCTATCTGTCTTCCTTTCACGTATGAATTTAAGTAGCCATCTAGGTACTTAAGCACCTATATTTTATCTTTATTTTGTCAGTGCGTCCACATGCAGCTGGCCACTTTGAGAGACGAGTCCTCATATTTCCAGAATAGCATATTTATGTGAAAGGTACTGAAGGGAAGCTCTTAAGTGCGCACAACTCATATGAGAATCGTTCAATTGATGGGTTCATTTTCTTTTTTAGCCTTATCCCTTTTGAGAATTGATGTTTATGAATTATTCGACTCTTAGATAATATTTCACAGACTGCAAATAGGTTGACCTTGCATTATTTTTTGATATTATTTGAAATGGACCTCTTCCATACATACTGGCAGGTCTTAATCTTAGCTTCTAAGCCAATAACTATCCCTTATCCAAAGGAATTTAAATTCAATAGACAGTGACTATTTGACCACATGCACTATTAATAATTTATCAAAGACATCGATTGTATGCAAACTCATCCAGTTCGCCATACCAATCGCATTTTGACGCGAAGGAAACAACGGAAATCTTGATTGTGATTTGGACATGTTATCAATTCCCTCATTCTTATTCATTTAGCTCACCTGTTAAACTGAAGAGCAAATTTAGACATTCTGATATCTCGACGAGCCCATTGAATAATGAACATACTGGTCCAACTTTCCAAAGGAAAGATTTTTATGTTGAAAACCTAAAATATGGAAAATAGCAGTTTGATCCAAATTTTGGTGTCTTTATTTAAAATAAATGATAGGATGAATACCACCTTAAAAAATACATTAACATAAATAAATTATCTACGAAGAGAAGTGCGTAGTGGAAATTATGTGGTCGAAATACCATTTAGTATATATGTCAATAGAATAATGTAAGTAAATAATAAATTTTACTATGATTTTGATTAAAAAAAAATATATAATTAAGTTATGCATGGAATCTCAGTTCACATCTTTCTACATGTATAGTATGAAATGACTAACATCTATGAAAGTGGGCAGCCCGTTGAACAATAATGGGTCGAATGAAACTCTCAAGTTTTAGGTGTAGTCAAAACCCTTTGTAGGCTTGATCGGTCATGATTGACTTTAATTGATCAATTGATCATGAAAACAACTCGATCTTTTAATCTATTCATACCAAGTAACTTCCATGAAAAACTAGATTAGTGTTAGATGAAAGTGTGCGACTGAAGTGTGCTAAATCAATATATGGTTCTCCTAGGTTCCATGTCTATCAAGTTTGATGTTTCTCTAACGATAAATGAATAACCCTCGAGAGAAAAGTACCATAACTTAAATTGTAGATAAGTAATTTTTTATGATTATAATATAATTTAATCAAAGAGTGAAAAATCCTTTAATTTTAGTTCCATTTTAATTATTCTAATAATATGTCAATACATAATTCTATTCTTGATGGCCACAAATGATACAAAATGTAGACAAGCAAAGACAACAACTTGTATAGTTTATTTTGTAGGAATGGTTGACCAAACTTTAAAAATATTGAATACATCCACCACATGACGTTTAGGAAAGTTCTAGCATTAAACAGCTATTCCAAAGGAGGCAACGTAGATCGAGCACTGCTCAGATGTTTGAGTTAGATCACTACTAGAGTGGACTTTGGCCTTATATCTAAGTGCTACCAAGCAGAAGTTTTCATGAAAGTGCTAGCGACGTGTGTAAGTTGTGCATCGCCAAAATACAGTCCTAGGCAACCAAACTCAAATGGATTTGGACTCGGCAGCTAGTTTTCAGACCCCTTCATTGAGCCCAAAAGTTTTTGATATTTCATAAATGAAAGTTTATCTCTCTTTTTAAGTGAAGTGGTGTGGAAATGCTCAAAATTCTTGGTGAAAAAAGATATAGAAGAATAAAAATGATGTACCTCTATGTAAATATAGTCAGAAAGACTCATTTCAGATTTTGATATCAGGATTAAAAATACTTTCGATGCTCATTAAATTGTACCTGTGCAGGATAATTTTTATATTTTATGTTAAAATTTAAGACAAGAACTATCAGCTTGGAAATTTGGTACAAGGTCACTTTTGCATTTTGGGTATCCAGATGTGAGGCCATACAACATGCAATGAGAGAATCAAAATATCATTTACAATCGCTTCAAATCTTGAGTGGAATGCTTATCCTAGCTTCGATCAAATCTCTATTGCACCCATCTTTCTAAAATTGATCCTCCTTAATTATAAGAAAAGCTCAGTAAATCGTGTCCTCTATTCACTTTTGAGTGTTTAAAATTTTGTCACGATCTGCCATGCCTATATGGGCTCTCTTGTTCCTAACCCTTTATCAAGGGATCGCTTGGGAAGGCACAACCGGGAAACGTAGGGTCATTAATTGTGAGGGTTGACTTTGTCAACTCTCTATTTTAGAAGCTTCCAGACTAGAGCTTTCTAGAATCTTCTAGATGCTTCTAGAGTCTTCTAGATGTTTCTAGAATGTCCTAGATGTTTTTTAGAATCTTCTAGATGCTTTGTAGAGTCCTCTAGATGTTTCTAGAATCTTCTATATACTTCTAGAATCTTTTATGCTTCTACTAGAAGCTTGTGGAGTCTTCTACATTACCCTAGAAGATTATGGATATTTCTAAAATCTAGTGGAAGATTCTGGATGTTCTAGAAATTTATGAACATCTTCTAGAGAGAGAGTCTCTAGAAGCTTCTAAGGAGCTCTATAAAAGGAGGAGCTCACCCCAAGCTTGGGTAACCGAAAAGGAAGCAACACGAGAGCATCCTAAGAAGTGAAACCCTTGTGAAGGAAGGGTCAAGATACTTGGATAGTTGGAGAAAAGAGAGGGGGCAACATAGCAGCTTTGTGAAGAGGTGACACAAGTGTGGCTCTTCTTGTTGGTTAGTTCGTTTAGTGAAATTGTTCTCTTTCCTTCTTTTGTCCTAGCTGTTTTGGACCTCTCTTGTGAACATTTCTCATCCCATTTAAGAAAGTTATGTTTTTCTCCAATTTGTTGGTGGTTTTGTCTAATCTCATCCATAGACTCTTGGTGGATACTTAAGCATAGTTGAATGCATATTTTAGACTCCTTTATTCTAAAGATCCTCAACAAAATGGTATTTGAGCCAGGTTAGAGTCTATTCTTGAGGTATTCCTTGGAGCCTAAGATGTCTACCAAGTTCGATATTGAGAAGTTTGATGGCAATATGAGATTTTAGCCTTTGGAGAATTGAAATGAAGGCTATACTGACTCATCAAGGCCTTCGAAATGCACTCTTGGGGATTGAGACTATGCCCACGACTATGACATTGGAGGAAAAACAAGAACAAGATGAAAAAGCACTTTCAGTTATTCAGTTCTTCTTGTCTAATGGGGTGTTAAGAGAGGTCGCTCAAGAGAAAACTACAGCTGGATTGTGGATCAAGTTGCAATCATTATATATGACTAAATCTCTCACAGGAAAGCTTCATTTGAAGCAAAAGTTTATAATGTTGAGGATGTCCGAGGGAGCTTCTATCGAAGGTCATATTGAGGAATTCAACTCCATTGTCACGGACTTGGAGAATGTTGGCATCAAGATAGATGATGAAGATCAAGCTCTCCAACTACTTTGTTCATTACCACCTTCGTATAAGCATTTTTGTGAAACTTTGCATTATGGACAAGACTCCATCACTTTGAAGGATGAGAAAGCAGCCTTATTGTCTAAAGATATTTTAGATAAAGGACTCACAGGTGGGAGTGGTGAAGGGCAAGATCTTGAGGCTTTTATGTCAAGAGGGTGTCCTAACGAAAGGAGCCATAATGTAGGAGATAAAAAGGTGTCAAGATCAAAATCAAGAAATAAGGATAAGTCATGCAATTATTGTAAGAAGAAAGGACACATCAAGGTTTATTGTTGGAAGCTTCAAAAGAAGCAAGAAAGCTTGGAAAGCAATTTCGCAAAAAGATTTGGAGGCATGGTAGAGGCAAATGTGGCCAAGGAAAAGGAGGTAAGTGAGTATGTTCTCTCAGTAAGCACTATTAGATCCAAAGATGACTGGATTTTGGATTTGGGGTGTACACATAATGTGACACCTAATAGAGAATTCTTCTCCACATATGAACCTATTGATGGAGGAGATGCCTTGATGGGGAATTATGCTCCTTGCAAGATTTTCAGGATTGGTTCCATCAAGATCAAGATGAATGATGGTGTTGTGAGAACTTTGACAGAGGTTAGGCATGTCCCTGACTTGTAAAAGAACCTCATCTCCTTGAGCACACTTGATGTAAAAGGCTATCAATACTCTAGTGAAGGTGGAGTATTGAAAGTCTCCAAAGGTATGCTTGTTGTCTTGAAAGGCCAATTATCTTGTGGCATATATACTCTTATCGACACTACATGTATCGGTGAAGTTGTTGTGGCAACTACTCCTATGGTAGAGGAGGATATCACAAAATTATGGACTCAAGCACATGAGCCAAAAGGGACTGGAATTACTCGAGTAAGAGAGGCTTGCTATGTGGTCAAAGCATTAGCAAGGTGAAATTCTACAAACATTGTGTTCTTAGGAAACAAAAATGTATTACCTTTGGTACGTCGATTCATAGAACTCAAGGCATACTCGACTATGTCCACTCTGATTTGTGGTCCTTCTCGAGTCCCTTCGAAAGGAGGTGCTAATTACTTTGTCACCTTCATTGCTGATTTCTGCCAGAAGGTGTGGGTATACATGTTAAAGCATAAAAGTGAGGTTTCAGGGTCTTCAAACAATGGAAGGTGCTCATTGAAAATCAAGAGGATGCGTACTGATAACGGTATGACATTTTGTTCATATTAGTTTGATGAATTTTTTAGGGACGAGGGCATTGCGAGGCATCGAACAGTGCGTCACACACCATAAAAAAATGGTGTATGTGAACAAATGAATAGAACCTTGCTTGAGAGAGCGTGTTGCATGTTACTAAATACAGGCCTTAGTAAATACTTTTGGGGAGAGGCTGTCTCAAGAGATTGCTACCTTGTGAATTGGTCACCTGCATCTGCTATTAACTTTAAAACTCCAGAGGAGGTATGGTCAGGTAATCCTCCACACTACTCTAATTTAAGAGGATTTGGTTGTCCTGCATACCTTCCTATTGATCAAGACAAGCTAGAGCAAAGAGCAAAGAAGTGCATCTTCCTTGGTTATGCTTATGGAGTCAAGGGATATCGATTATGGTCACTTGATCCAAAATCTCCCAAGCTTATGATTGAGAGGAATGTCACTTTCAATGAATCTGCTCTTTTGCAGAAAAATAAAGAGATTACTTCCAAAATTGACACAAGTATTCAGGACAATGTATCAAAGAAGGTGGACTTTGAAGATATGGGGACCCAACAACCCTCGCAGATACAAGAAGAAACTTCAATACCTGATTCACATGAGACAAGTATAAGTCCTCCGAGTTATTCTATGTCATGAGATTGTGGAAGATGAGAAGTGAGGCCACCATTGAGGTATGGTTTTGATAGCATGGTAGCCCATTGATAACATGCATATTTAACATAAATTCTTATCTTATTTAACTCATATTCATGCTTATTTTATATGATTATGATGCATGCTATCATAGTGTTTTATGAATTTTCTCTATTGGCATGTCATTCTACTAAAGTCAATGTTTATGCATTATTTAGGGTTAATTATGTGCTTTATGAATGTTTAATCTTGTACAAGGTTAAATAAATAGAAATTAATTACTTTATTTTGACTTTTGTAGATGATTAAAAGGATTAATTCCAAGAAAAGAATGATTGGATGGTTTAAAGAGAGTATTCTGAATGAATGCCTTAGTATTATTTTAAATCCATTCCATTTTCTTCTTTGAAATTATATTTTTTGATGGCATAGTATTAAAGATGAAGAAATTTGTGATCCAATGGAGAAAAATTGAATTAAAAAGTTGTATTTCTTAAACTTATGAATTTTTGAATTTCTTAGATTTTTCTGGATTTTTCTAGAAATTTATTTTGGTTTTCAATTGATTTTTAAAATTTCAAAAAGGGGGTTTATCTCGGCAGAACTGCGGGGCTCATGTGGCGAGCAGAGCTGTTGTGGCACATGCGACCCGCCGGATGTGACGCGACATGCAAGGCCACGTGGCAGAGCCGCGCGAGCCCACGTGGGGAGCCTAGGTGGCCTGAGCTGACGCGGACGCGTGGTAGGGGCCACGCGAGTCCATGCGAACACTCGAGGGGGCGCCACATGGCGAGTGAGGGCGGGCATTTGAAGGGCCCACGGGTTAGTGGGCCCTAGTAAGATAGTTGGGGCGGTAACACAATAGTGTTAAACTCGCCCCAACTTATATACTGGCCAAACTCCGCATTTTTCTCCGTGTGGGACTATGTCCCATTTAATCTTTTAAATGCAGGTGACATGGTGCTGTGTGACTCGTCGGATACGATCGCAAGGCATTGATCACGTGAACCAAGAGTCTATCGGATAATCAATCAGACACGTGTGTAAATCACGACTTAAGTGAAATCGGACGCCAAGCATTTAAACGCGCAATTGCGCAATCCTAGGACGACACGTGGACTAACCTCGATGCGACGATGGAGATTGGATGACACGATTGGCAAGATCGTGAGATCGTGGCCATTAATGAACCCTCACCGGATCAAACGGCTCTAATTTTTCGCGCGGAATCTCCTTATAAAATGATGTTCTTCGCTTTGTAAACATAAATTTTGATCGAATCATGAAGTAATTAAGCGACTTTGAAGGAAGATCTTGAGTTCCTTATGATTCCCCGGCATTTAGACTCGATCGTGATCCGATTAATGCAGGATTCGTCGTGATTAATTGTCGGATTTGATCGAATTCTCCCCTTGAACGCTGAACGTCTGCCGAGGAAGAAATCAAGCCAAGACTCTTCAATCCGTGTGAATTGAAGCCAAATCTTCCCAGCAATTGGGTTAGCGGTGAGAATCGATCGTTCATTTGACAGTAATTTTTATTTATATTAGTTTTGGTACGTTAATTTTGTGTTTAAAGTCTCTTTGTTCTTCATTTTCACCAAAATTCAGTCCGAATTTTTCTTGACTTTGAAATAAGAATATATTTGTGATCTTAACTCTGAATTACTTGATTCTGGTTTCATTGGATTCCTTTTTTGATCAGCTTTTCATGGTGGTAAATTTGTAAAATTCTATGATAATTTGACCCATCAATTTAATGTTTGACCAACTAGTGTTTATTTTCAATCTGAATTTGGGCGTTGAATTGCGGGATCAATTACTCTTAAAATACAAATTGACATTTGACAATTTTGGTCTCCTTAGAATCTTCTGGGTGTTAGGTTTATATTGGTATATCAATTGCAAGTTTTGGATATCATTTGGTTTGTTAATTTGAAGATGTTCACCGAAGTGTTTATTTACAGGATTTTTCTGATCTTTCATTTTCAATAATTTATAATAAATCTAATTCTAATCGAAAAATCACGAATTTTATATCAATAGTTTTCATTTTTCTCTATAGATTCTGAATATAGAATTTTCGTAATCTTCTGAGCCGTTTTGATTCTCTAATTCTATAGGAAAGTCAACTATTGGTCAAAGTCTAGCTAGGACATTCACTTTTAACCTTTCTCTGTTAAATCAGAGGTCGATTTTCTTAAAATATATTATCTAGTATATTTATATCATTTATATTCATAGAAATATCATTTCCACTTCTTTAAAACTGTAATTAAACCTAAGTTTGACTAAGTCAACACTACGATAAAAGTCAACCGTGTTCTTTGTGGATCGACTAGATACTTACTCTATACTTGATTTTATATCTTTGTCATTTTGAGTTCGAAATTATAAATCCTATTTGACCGACGTTTGTGTAGTTTTAATGACCACATGAAACGCTTCGTCAAAATGGTGCCGCTGCAAGGGAGCATGCATTATTGATTTTGTTGCTTGATTTTGAGGTTATATTTAGGTTTCTATCTTCTATTATTTACTAACCTGCAGAGAATTAATCAGCCCCTCTCGGTGGTGGAAATGGTATAGCGAGGTAAGATTACCCAGTTTTTGCCCATTATTTGACATTTTTGGTGCAAATTTAGTAATTTATTTTCTGTTTTTCACTCATTTGAGACGACGATATCGATATATCTCATATACATTCTCTATTAGCAGTGATCTAGTAGTATTATGATCGTTAGTGGTGTAACTTGTGATAGTGTGTAGCTTGATCTATCTTTTTGGTAGAGTAGAGTGAAGCATTTGCATTTGGAACCTCACATTTTTTGTCTAACCCTTTTCTGACTTTCTTATAGATGTATACATCTACTGATTTTGTGATCTTTTTGATATAGATATGAATAAAAAGTATAGGAACCGAGGAGGACGACAAGGTTACCATAATTAGCAACCCACGAGGCATACAAGGAATAATCCCTTGTATGACGACCTATTCGACACATCCGAGCTTCCCTCAGAGGCTTCTAGTGAGCCTATACCAGCCATCGCCACACCGGGGCGAGGAGAACTAGTAGAGGCCCCTCTTCCCGCCGAGATAGTGAGACAACGTCTTAGCGATTATGCAAGACCGGTCGTCCAAAGGCAGACTATGCGAGTCAATGCCCCTCTTCAACGAGGTATGAATTTTAAAGTTGACTCACATCTTCTTCGCCTTTTACCCACTTTTCATGGACTAACATTGGAGGAACCGTATTGACATGTGGACGAATTCAGCTAGGTGTGCGAATTCAACCAATTCCATAATGTCCCCTCCGAGATGGCCAAGGTGTGCTTCTTCCCCTTCACGCTTAAGGAAAGGGCAAAGGAGTAGTTTTTCACCTTGGGCCGCGAGTTTGATTCATGGAGAGATATAGAAGATGCATTTTTTTATGTAAGTACTACTTTGTAGGTAAGACTAGCGCCGTGAGAAGAGCCACACGCGAATTCTCACAAGGGCTGGGTGAGGTTTTCTACGAGGCATGTGAGAGACTTAGAGATCTCTTGAGACAATGCCCGCATCATGGTATACTTAAACATGAGATTACTCAGATTTTTTATAATGGTTTTAGGTGCACATGACAGATCTTTGCTTGATGCCGCTAGTGGAGTCACATTTATGAGAAAATATGAGGATGAAGCACTCGAGTTGATCGAGTTGGTGGCGGAGAATAGTCATCATCATGTGGCTAAATCCTTCGTAGGACGGAGCGCTCCCGCGATGGGAGGGATGTTGGATGCAAAGGTGGCAGAGACAGGTATGCTTTTAGATAAGATTGAGAAATTGACCGAGGCATAAACTTGATCATGGATTCGCTTAAGATCCAACGGGGTTCCGATGGCCTCGCGCTAGTTTCACATGTCGATGTCTCTCCGTGTTCACATTGTTCTAGTTTTGAACACCTCGAGCTCGATTGCCCAGTGAAGGCTGATAAGTTCGAATCAGGATGTAAATCCTATATCATTGTTATGGATTAATCTGACTTATGCAATTATATTATCTTCTAATATATTTCTTTTTCCCTTAATTCCTATTCTCCAAAAGTATAGATCAAAGAGGGGTCGAACCCTAGAGAGGTAAATTCTAATCTTTCTCTGCTTATACTCAATCTTCTCCTCACACTTTCACTATCACATATCTTTCACTGTCATCTTCATTTATCACTTGATCCCTTAAAAACATCTATTGAAGATTTGAACAATTGAAATTTATTTAAGTTTATTTCCCTCTTTCTGTCCTATGTACGAGTATGAATCTTAATCGAATATCTTCAATTATCTCCACTCACTTTGTTTTTATATTTCTATCACTTCCTTTCTCACAGAAACGTCTATGTTTATATTTTCTTGATTTATTTATTTATGACAGGTAAACTCCATACAAAAGAGTTATTAAACCTAATATGAGTCTAATATATTGACTTATCAGCCTTTAGACATTTTCTAAAGTTATTGAATCAGATGAGAGTGTTTCGTTTCAAGACTTAGCTCCAAATCATTCAATATTAAAAATACTCTTCTACATGATCCTCTGACAAATCCAATTTTATCAACTACTGACTCTATAGATTTCTATTTTGGTCACTTTCTCATCTAAACAGAAAGATCTAGTGTTAAAAACAATTCATGTCCAACTATTTTTTATCAACTGCGACACTAATGAAGATCTTTTACCTATATCCACTGCGACAGAATTAAAGAAAAGAACAGGTCATGAAACAAACATCAATCTTATTTAATCGGTCACCTCTAGTCTAAAATAACTTCCTATCTCACTACCGAAAAGGAAATATGATGAGAGAAATGCTTTTAACTGAGACTAAAATTTATCAATCACCTCGGTTCATGTTTCCTAAAATAGGATTACTGGAATCAGATTTGTAAAAGACTTCTAACCTCTAAATCACTAGAACAATTAATTGATTCAACTAAGGAAACTCGTAAGAAGAAAAAAAAGAAAAAAAAAACTTCAACTAGGTTTGAAGCATCGAAGTAATGCCTAACCACTTGGAGTGAGTTTGATCCTCACTTCGAAGGCTTCTCGAACCGATTTCTGGCTCTTCCTCCCGCTGTGTCCACCTGGCCGATCGTCGTCGGGCGAGAAAGCAAGAACGAGACTTCCTCTTCTGCTTCCCTCCTTTTTAACCTAACTGACCCATGCTTCGAGGTAATGCGGGTTAGTTAGGTTTCGTAATGCTTGTTGCTCTGCACTCTCACTGTGCTCCAATCGCGTCTTGCAGGTAATTGTTGATCATCATTGGTGGTGACACGCTTCCGTGAAAAGCGTCAGGTATATGCACTTTACCCCTCTGTACGGGTTGCAATATACGCAGCGCCGTGCTTCCACTCGCCAATGGTTGAGGATGTCGTCATATAGATCCATTGGTTGTGTTGTATTTTCATGAAAAGCGCCATGTACACGCGTTGTATCCCTCTGTATGTGTTGCATTATATGCAACGCCGTGCTTCCACTCACCATTGGTTGAAGCCATCTGCATACAAATCCTGCGCATATACTAAGAGGCTATCAAATCGGACGAGCCCATTAAGGGCTTTAGTTTTTTTAAAAAAACTTCCTTAATGAACAAAAATTCCAAAAATTGTAAGGAATTCATTTTAGCATTTAAGGAGAAAAACATAGAATTCCGCACATGTACAAAACTTTCTTAATGATTGTGAAAAATATTTTTTTTCTTCATTTATCTAAAGAATATTTAATTTGGCAAAATCATATGATAACATGCAATAATCATGAATGATATTGAATTTTGAACTATTTTATCACAATGATGAGCATATTTTCTTGCTCTATTTTGCATGTTATCAATGGCAATCGAAGGTCCATTTCCATTTCGGCCAAATTCTACGACATATCTAGGTTTGAGCCAAGCGGGTAGGTCTAACTACCCGAATCAGGGTTATTCTAGTTTTCACAACCCATCTTATGCGCAACAGCGGAACGGGCAACACACTCCATATCATCAGCCCTATGGATCCGAGCCGCAGTATATGGGGAACCCGAGGCCGACATCTTTCGCCCCCGGTCTTCCCCGAGCAGTTACATCGCCACCGGTAGTCCCACCTCCAGCACCTTCAGTTGACCCCGTCATGAGTGCATTAGCAGAAATGATGAGTAAATTGAACGAGGTTAGCGACCCACTCGACCGAGTTGAAGGGGTTAAAGCCCAAGACTCCGATGCTTCTATCGAGCAAAGGAAGGGTAAGCAAGTTGAATTTATAGATCAATTACTTTTCCAACTTTTATCAAACCCTAGGAATCTAGGTCAAGCATCGTCGAGCCGCACCCACAATGTGAACAAACTTCGCATTGATAGTGCATCGGAGGAGGCACATGCCATTTCGGGCCTACGTAGCAGCAAGGTCATAGTGGATCCTCATACGGACCACAATCGTCGCAGGTACCCGCTTGAGGAGAAGGATGCCCATCCCGCTCCCAGGATTATTCCGGAGGAGGACTCCGAAGATGTGGAGGCACCCGATGAGGAGAGTAGGGCAGTGCCTTATCCTTAGTTATTGAGCCGGCCCAAAGTGTATATGAGTGATAGTGATGATACATTGCTAGAGGGTTTTTGACAGGTTACTATCACCATCCCATTAGCAGATGATATCCAACATATTCCATCCTACGCTAAGTTCATAATAGGACTTTACACCCCTATGAGGAAGCCGAAACATATCCATATGAGTGAGACCATTAGTTCTATCATGCTGAGTACGCTTCCTCGTAAGCGACGTGATCCGGGAGCTCCCATGATTAGTTGTGAGATAGGGGGCATGACTTTCACTCGATCTCTCCTTGACACAGGGGCTAGTGTCAGTATCCTCCCAAAGGGAGTGTATGACATTTGTCCACTTGGCGAGTTGTAGCCATTATTTATCAAGCTGAGCTTAGCGGTTGGATCCGTGAGACGACCTCACGACGTTGTAGAGGATGTGATAGTTAAGATAGAAAATTGCTACTTTCCTGTAGACTTTATCATCGTGGATAAAAAATCCACGAAGGACTTCACCGACTCTCCCATCATACTAGATAGACCATTTTTAGCTACCACAAAAGCGATCACGGATTGGGGCAAGGGCAAAGTTATATTTCAGGTTGAAGATAGCACGATGAAGGTGAGCATCAACAAGTTGATGTGACATCCTTCACATGAGTCTGATGAGGTAGGCGCCATCGATATTTACGAGGATCTGAAGATTTCAAGTTGTATCAAGGAGATGTTGGTGGCTATTGAGAGCTTCGAGGAGCTTGAGGATGATTGATGAAGAATTATATCAAAACATGAACCCAAGGGTTCCAAGTGAACCTAGATATGCACTAAGGAAGATAAACCCTTTTCAATTACCACAAAATACTATACTCCTCCTTATGAGTTTGAGAAAGTCACCCTCCATTAAGTGAATGAAGAAGACCTCTCTAAAACATTAAAGGAGAGTGTAGATTCTAAGGGAATTTATTATCCTTCCTCCTCCTATTATACACTGATCCAAAGATTGACTTGGTGAAAAGAATTTAAACCTTATCCTTAGATACTTAGAATCCCTTGAATGGACCAAGTCAACCACCCTTACGTTGATATAGGTTCCTAATTATTCAAAACCATATCCACTATATCATAGGAACCTTATAAAATAATGATCTCAAAGTCAAAAGGAAACCTCTTTGAATTATATCCCCTTCTTTCTTTGAAGACCACATATAGTTAGAATTTCAAGAGAGATCTAATAGAAGAATCTATCTTCTTATTTCACCTCAAGGCAAAGCCTTTGCATGAGTAAAATCATGCATTTATCAATATCAAGAGCATTTAAATATGATAAAAGTTTGAAGGAAGCTACCACAAAAGAAGATGTCAACAACGAGAACTATCTCCACGAGAAGCGATGCAGTACCTCCTATCTTAAATGAGACTTCCACGAGAAGCGAATTAATGAAGTACTAAACCTTTTGAACAAGACAAAGTGGAAGAGAAGCCATCGAAAGAGCATAGTTTATCTCACATCCTCTCTCCCTGCTGATATGTGACTGAAGGAGAGACAAGAAGAACCCCAAGGTTGTCTCAAAGTCAATGAATTAAACATCTTCTCCCTCGGACATCAGGAGAATAGTGGAGGAATATGAAGCCAAGTTATGAAGAGCCTAAAAGAAACTCAATCCATGAGTACTACCTCCCCCTCACACGAAGCCCTCACGGGTAAGACAAGGAAGAAGTTTAGTCTTATATCTCCCAACGGATAATCCCCTTCATTATCAAAACCTTTCATGATGTTATGGATTCCACGAGAAGATGCTTTAACTAATAGAGCAACCATCACGAGGCTTCATGAAATCAAGGAAGTATTTACATATTCATGAAGAATTGAAGGACAAGAAGCATCCCAACGGCCGCGTCGGCCTCCTCCTCGCACGTCCAGAAGCACTATTCGAGACGTCAGGACGTCTCATATCCACGAGAAAAGGAAAACAGACGGATTACTAACCCAGAGCGACTCAAAAACCTGTTGACTTTGCGCAGGGGTTGGTTGATGAGAAGGACAAATGGAAATCACTTGGGAGTAACAGATGATGAGCATAAGATGAAGAATTCCCGTCGGATTAGCACTACAAGAAGGGATTCTATGAATTCATATACCACCTCCTTCTTTCCCTCCAAATCCATTCCCACCATGAAAGCTCAAACAACGCGTGCAAACCCGTGGATTTTCCACGCAAAGATTCCAAACAGGGCCATTTTTACCAGTACTGGATTAAATTAATGAAAGCCCGTGCGAGCACCGCGAGTTGCCTTAATTATATTTGCCCGTGCAAAGTCAAGACCTTCCTATCTTCATTGCAAACCATATTTCCACCAAATCACCAACCGATCAAGCCAAGGATGGAGTTATTTACGTCGTTACGTGTGAGAGAAATTGATCCAGCCGTTCATCTACTCATCCACGGTGGAAGCGTTTCTTCAGTTACATCTCTAGAGACTTAATCTCAGCCGTTTACATTGGGGAGTTATAACGGTGATGCACGCGCCATGTCGACTAAACTGTTATGACGGTTTCATATCTTCTTCCTATAAATAGGTGTTTGATGTAATGCCAAAATAAGAGTGTGAGCGGTATTGCGAATACCATCGAGTGTGTTTGTTCTTGAATACAATCTGAGTTGTTTGTTTGTTTCAATTGAGTGTCCAAACCCTCCTCTTAGCTCCGCTCTCAAATCATTATCGCCAACAAGTGGTATCAGAGCCTCGTTCTACACCGTTGAGATGCCGAAGAAAGGATGTTCATCCGCAAGTTACTCAAACACAACCATTCAAGAACTCGTGCCAAGAATCGAAGCAGTGACGTCTTCGATCTTCTCCCTTACATCCACGAACTATCGTCTGTGGGCGATGAGGATGGAAGTGTACTTGGAAGCTCACGGATTATGGGAAGCAATCATCGGAACCCAGACAAACCGAAAGAAAGACCGACAAGCTCTCTCGGCCATCCTAAACTCTGTCTCAGAATCGGTAAGCTTTCAATTGGATGTCAAGAAAACAGCTAAAGAGAATTGGGAGACTATTTGGATACTCCATGTGGGGGTAGATCACGTTGTTCAATCCAAAATTCAATCGTTGCGGCGTGAATTTGAGAGCCTTGCGATGAAGAAAGATGAGAAGGTGAGTGACTTCTCGTCTCGCTTCACCAAGATTATCTCCGAATTAGGAGACTTGGGAGAGCGATTAGAGGAGAAGGAAGCAGTGGTGAAGCTCCTCCGATCAATGCCAGTGAAGTATGACTCTCTTACCTTCTCTCTTGAACAATTCGGAAACATGAGAGGTTTGAGTGTGGATGAAGTGATCGGGTCTTTGAGAGTGCACGAACAGAGACTCCAAGAAAGAGATTCGAGGGAAGAAGAGCAAGTTCTACTTGCCAGAGCCTACAATCAGTCCAAGAAGACCGATCGTGGATCTTCTTCAAGAGGAAGAGGAAGAGGAACGAGCAGAGGAAGAGGAAGAGGTCGCGGACGAGGCAGATTCTCCAAGAATGACAGAGATGGAGAAGAGAAAAAACCGTTTGACAAAACGAAGATAAAGTGTTACAATTGTCAAAAGATGTGGCACTTTGCCGATGAGTGCTATTCAGACACAAGGAAGAAAGGTAAAGAAGAGAAGGTGAATATCTCAGAAGAAACCGAAGAAGAATCGGCCCTTATGATGGTTGTGTCTGATGAGTGTGGGGAACTACTACTACAAGGAACAAATAACCCACATGATGAGTGTATGTGGTATCTTGACACAGGAGCAAGCAGTCACATGACAGGGAAGAAGGTGTTCTTTGATAACATTGATGAGAACAAGAAAGGTAAAGTTAAATTCGGTGATGGATCGTCAATTCCCTATGAAGGTAAGGGTGATATCTCTGTCACCCTCAAAACCGGTGAAGTTTTAACTATTCCAAATGTTCTTTACCTACTTGATTTAAAAACTAGCATTCTTAGCCTGGGAAAGTTAGATGAACAAGGTTGTAAAACCTTCTTGAGCAGTGGCTTCCTCACGGTTCATGACAAATCAGGTAGACTCCTCACCAAGACAAAGAAAACGTCGAGAAACATGTACAAAATGATGATCAACATAAATGAGAGGTGTAATTTGGTTGAGGAAGAAGCGAGTGAAGCATGGTTATGGCATAAAAGGTTCTGCCATCAGAGTTTTTACACTCTACAGGATATGATAAGAGGAGATCTAGTGAAAGGTCCACCTCAATTCCGAAATCCGAATGTGGTATGTGCTCACTGCATCTCAGGTAAACACTCAAGAACTTCTTTTTCATCTTCATCATACAGAGCTTTGAGTGTTCTTGAATTACTTCAGATGGACATCTGTGGTCCTATTAACCCACAAACATTAGGAGGAAAGAGATATTTCTTCTTAATTGTGGATGATTACTCAAGGTGTATGTGGGTGGCTCTGCTCAAAGAGAAGTCAGAGGCCTTAGAACAATTCAAGAAATTTAAAACGATGGCTGAAGCTGAGAAAGGAGTGAAAATAAAGTGTATAAGAAGTGATCGAGGGGGAGAATTCACCTTAGATGAATTCAAAAAATTGTGTGATGAGAGTGGGATTAAAAAACAACTTACTGCCCCTTATACTCCTCAACAGAATGGCGTGGTTGAGAGAAAAAAATAGAACAATCATGGGCTTAGTAAGGAGTATGTTGAAAGAGAAAGAGTTACCTCTGGAATTATGGGGAGAGGCAGTTAGTACGTGTGTTTATGTGCTTAACAGGTCTTCTACAAAAGGGCTGGAAGGAAAGACACCTTATGAGAAGTGGAATGGGAGAAAACCAAATGTAAGTCATTTGAGGATATTCGGTTCAATAGTTTTTGTCAAAACCACTCGAAGACTCTTAAAACTTGAAGACAGAAGTAAGTGCATGGTGCTAATGGGATATGAAGCTGGATCAAAAGCCTACAGATGTCTAGATCCTGCAAATTTCAAAATTCACATGAGTAGAGATGTGATATTCGATGAGAAAAAGGCCTTCAAATTCAGTGAAGAAGGTAAATTGGGAAAGTTCACTTTATGTCCTTCAAATTTTCTTAAAATCACAGGATTAGAAGAAGGTGAAAGAGACTCATCTGAAGAACAAAGTGAAGAATCAGTGATAAATGAGTCAAGAGGGAGAGATCTCAATCAATCGGAAGTCTCAGAAGAGGAAGAGGCAGTGAGGTATAGATCCATTCAATCAATCTATGACGAAACTAACCTCTTGTTCAGTGAAACATGTCTCTTCTTCAACGAAGAACCATCCCCTACTCCTCGGCTGCAAAACAAAAGGAGTGGAGAGAAGCAATGAATGAAGAAATGTCATCAATTTTAAAAAATGAGACATGGATTGTGGTTAAACCACTGAGTGACATCAAGCCAATTGGAGTAAAATGGGTGTTTCGGGTGAAGAAGGACAGCAAGGGAAGAATTTTGAGGCATAAAGCGAGGTTAGTAGTGAAAGGATATGCTCAAAAAGAGGGAATAGACTATAGTGAAGTCTTCTCCCCTGTTGCAAGGATGGAATCCATCCGAATCTTGATAGCTATTGCTGCACAAGAAGAGTGGGAATTACATCATTTGGATCTCAAGACAGCCTTCTTGAATGGGGAAATCAAGGAAGATATCTACATATCTCAACCTGAAGGTTTTGAAATCAAGGGGAAAGAAGATCATATACTGAAATTAAGAAAAGCTCTATATGGTTTGAAACAAGCACCGAGGGCTTGGAATTCAAAATTGAATGAAGTACTGATGAAAAAAGGGTTTGTGAGGAGCAAAAATGATTATGCAGTATACTATGAGAAGGAGATGCATGAAAGAGTCATAATTGGGATGTATGTCGATGATATGATCATCACAGGGCCTAATTCCTGCAAAATCAAGAAATTTAAGGAGAGCATGAAAGAGTGTTTCGAAATGACAGACTTGGGGATACTCAGTACTTACTTAGGCATTGAAATTAAGCATGAATCATCTCACATTTGGCTTTTTCAGAAGTCATACATCGAGACCATACTTCATTCTTTCGACATGAGCGAGTGCAATTCAGCAAGAACTCCGATGGAAACGCGAATGAAACTTGAGAAGGAAGGAAGAGAAGAAGAGGAGAATCCATCAAAATTCAGAAGCTTAATCGGGTGCCTCAGGTATTTGGTACATACTCGACCAGATATAACTTATAGTGTGAACTATTTGAGCCGATTCATGAGCAAACCAAATTCGGAACACATGAGTGCAGCAAAGAGAATTTTGAGGTATATCCGAGGAACATCGTTGTTCGGATTGAGATATGAGAGAGGAAAGAAGAACTTTTCTGTTCAAGGTTTCAGCGACAGTGACTTTGCTGGAGATAGAAATGATCGGAAGAGTACAACCAGTCAAGTATTTTTTCTTGGGAATTCTGCTATCACATGGAACACAGTGAAGCAAAGCGTGGTTGCGTTATCGTCATGTGAAGCTGAATACATTGCAGCCTCGGCGGCTTCTTGTCAAGGCATGTGGATCGTCTGATTCGTTGAAGAATTTGATGTAGGATATTTCTAAAGTGGATAATATTCCTACAAATTAAGGAGGACCTATGAATGATATCACTTGGGATGAATGACAAATGAGAAGAGATAACTTATAGGGTAATGTGGAAATAAGAAGATAGAAAATAATAAGAATGAAGAGCTTAAGGTGAATATGAAGAAAAGAAGAAAGGAGGATTTAGTATATAATATAGATAGTGACTAGGGAAGAGATATTATAAAATAGAGATGATATAGATTAGAGGCAGTAAGAATAGAGGAAATAGGAATAGAGGAGATATAATGGGAGTGAATAATGATCAGGATGGTACGACAGTGGAGAAGACAGAGGAGATATACTAATTAGAGGATGATGTATATGGATAATGGGAGAGAATTTAAGGGAGGAAAAGCACAGAGAGAAGAGAATAGTTAAGATATGTGTCTAACGAGGACTTACGGTATTAATAAGCGAACTATCATTCACGGTGGAGAGAGAGGATGATACCTGGGAATGGACGCAAGTAATGCCGTTGGACTCCACGTAAGATCCAGATTATCCTCGAAATACTTTGACGTGAGAGAGTTGAAAGACGACAGAAAGGAAGATAGAACGCGGAGATGAAGAAGAAGATGCGGGAAGAGCGGTGGAGTCACAGGGTAAAAACGGAACCAACGTAACCAATTTTGATAAAAACAACATCATCCCTTTTCTTACAATCGTGCGTTTCATAGAAAATTTAGAGAGAAGGGAAGTTAAACGGGCAGTTATTGCTTTCGGGAATGCTTTCCTGCGTCTTTTCGATGCCCATTACATATCGCCTATAATTGGGACTGTTTTGGCGTTAGACCTGGGTCGGTTATTCTTCATTCAATTATTCTCCAGGGCGTTGACTTAATCATGCTATGGGTGGAGTGGCAGGCGACGGTGATGACTAAGTCGACGTAGTCTTCCCTGCTGTGTGATTTCCGTTGATTTGGATTTGTGTCTTTTAGCGTTTACGCTGCGAGAGAATGAGGAGACGACGGTTGATACTGGAATATTAGGCATTCTCAGGCCGAATTTTGTCGATTGAAATGGTTGCCGGTAAGTGATCGGATCGGTGATGAGAATTCAATCTAAATCGTCACAGTAGTTGGGGCACGTGAGTATCAACTTGCGGTTGCTCGGAAGGATTCCCATGCTACCGGATTCATCACGTAGTCAGCCTTTACGGGGATCCATTATCCGTTTCCATTTCACTCCGATGTCTTTGACTTCAAACTCGGACACTGGTGAGCAAGCTCGTGCAGCGATATCTTCGAGCCCGCTCGGCATTAATCATACGGAGGACTTCGCGGTGGCCTCAAAACTTCTTCCGTTGTGTTCGAATTTCCAGAAAACTAATTCTTGTCATCAGAGCGAGGTGACGGAGTGATTTCCGGAGTCCTTTGACCAGTGTGAACGCAGCCTGGATGAGGTGCTTTCACTGTTAATAAGGAGTCACTGGGCGTTGACGCTGTGTAGGGCTTGACGATCTTCGTCTTCTTGCTTTACTCATCGCCCGTGGAAGTTTATCGATCACGTGGTATTGAACGACATTCCCTTGATCGCCTCGAGACAGCTCCCTGAGTCGTTTCCTTTAAAGTGGTGCAGAGTGCTCTCTTGGAAAGGGGGCTCGTCGAGGGAGAACCAAATCATGTACCTGAAGCTGGTCAGTCTAATGCAAACAAAAGTGAGCTAAGAACTGTCATCATAACTCCTTGCTTTATCAATTTCAAGGCGACGCTTGGTGTAAGCCAATCCTCAATTGCAGTGCTCATGGCAATCAATTTTCTTGGACTCCCACCTTGAATGAATCATGACCTTGAGCTTCTTCAAGTATGAGGCTTCTTGTATATTATTCATGACTTTATGATGGCTGAGATGGGATTCATCTTGAAAATATTCTTGTAAATATTTTACTTTCATATTGATCTCTCCTATAATTCTAACTAAGGGTGGGTTTTAAAGAGAAGGAAAATACAAATGGCTTCCTACTATTCTTTTCTTTGAGATCAATTATTCACACAAGGTACCTATGATATGGTGATATGGTTTGGATAATTAGGAACCTATATCAAAGGTAAAAGGGTGGTTGACTTGGTACATTGAAGGAATTCTAATTATCTAAGGATAAGGATTAAATGCTTTGACCAAGTCAATCTTTAGATCAGTATAAAATAGGAAAAGAGGGAAGGTAATTCCCTAAAGATCTACACTCTCTTTAATTATTTAGAGAGGTTTTCTTCATCCATTTAAAATGGATAATTTTTCAAGCTCATGAGTGAATAAGGAGGAGGAGGAGGAGGATGGTTCACTTAGAACCCTTGTGTTCATGTTTCAAAGTAAGTCTCCATCAGAATTACTAAACATAAAGGTGAGACCTTTTAAATTATTAATTGACAACAAATCGGCTATTGCATTGAGCAAGAACCCAAGTCAGCACGGACGGAGCAAACACATCGAGACGAAGTTCCATTTCATCCGGGATTGTGTGGAAAAAGGGTATGTGGACATTGAGTACGTGAGGACGGAATCGCAGCTGGCTGATTCCTTCACAAAATCATTGGGATGCATCAAATTTGAAGAGATTCGAGAGAAGTTAGGCGTCGCGATGATGAACTAAGCGTGGATCAAGGAAGAGTTTGAGAGAAATTGATTGAGCCGTTCATCTACTCATCCACGGTGGAAGCGTTTCTTCAGTTACATCTCTGGAGACTAAATCTCAGCCGTTTACATTGGGGAGTTATAACGGTGATGCACGCGCCACGTCGAAAAAACCGTTATGACGGTTTCATATCTTCTTCCTATAAATAGGTATTTGATGTAATGCCAAAATAAGAGTGTGAGCGGTATTGCGAATACCATCGAGTGTGTTTGTTCTTGAATACAATCTGAGTTGTTTGTTTGTTTCAATTGAGTGTCCAAACCCTCCTCTTAGCTCCGCTCTCAAATCATTATCGCCAACAACGTGTCTCCTCCACCAGGGAAGCTTACTATCGCCTGCTATCTACCTTCCCGTCACCTCAACCGATGAAGTCTTGAAGACACATGACCGGGTCAACCCCGACATCCACGACTTACGCAACCATTCAGTCGCGAAAGGAAAGTACCGTGATGCGACACCTCCAATAACTACCGTTCTCTCTATTTCTATAAAACGCAAAAGTGTAAACGAAAACAAAAATTATTTTTAATGAAAATTTTGTTCTTGGTTACGTTTTACGTTTGTGTTCATCGTGCTTCCTGTGCTTCTTCTGAAATCAAAACCTTATCCGAGTTCTATCTCCCTTTCCCTCTCTCCTCCTGTTCTGTCCACTTTCATCCACTTCATGTCAGAACACGAATGACAGAGATTCTGGATCGTTTCGGAAATCTGATGGCATCACTTCCACTCCACTTCAGGTATCATCCTCCCTTACATCATCGTGGTTAATAGTTCCTATATAAGATCGTAAGTCCACATTAGATTCCCCATTCCCTCTATTCTCCTCCATTACCCTATCTATTTTCGTCGCTCTCTCTCTCTCTCTCTATTCTATGAATTATAATATATATTATAGTCTTCTCACTACGTTCACTTTCATATTTCCTTTTTATGTATCTTCCGCATGGTTCTTCCCCGTCATCTCATAAATAATTTAATATCCATTTCACGGTCTGTTTACTCTCTTCTCTTCACTCTTCTGATCCTTCTCATTATCCTCTCATTCATTGCATCACTCACGCCATCTTCTCTTTAATATCTATTCTCTTCACATCCACTATCATTATCATTCCCTCCACATTGTAGAATTTATCTTCACCAATACTCTTATTCATTAAATAAAGCATTCCATATTCTCTACCGCTTATCTCATACACATAATCATCATCTTCATCACTACTCTTACTGCTATAATTCTGATTTATTATATTTAATATCCTCTTTGAATTATATATATATATATTCCTCATTGATATAATTCATAGGTCCTCCCTAATTGTAGGAATATTTCATGAATAATAAGTAGATATTCAAACCATAATTCATTCATCATTTCATAACATATTCATATTCACATTCTGAATTTTAATACATATCATAATCTCAAAATATCCTACATCAACGATTCATTTTCCTCCAGCGAGACGGCACCCGAGCTAAAATTGCTACCTTCTACGTTGAAATATGTTTTTACTTGATCATCATTGCGCTAACCCGGTTATTATATCCTCGCAGTTAGATCAGGACCAGGAGGAGAGACTATTGACAGTCTTGCGAGGAAAGAAGGAAGCAATTGGATGAGATTTATCGGACCTTAACGGAATTGATCCCTCTTTGTGCACTCATCGCATTTTCATAGAGAAGGACTCTCGTCCCTCTAGAGAGGCACAACAGGTGACTAAACCCTAAGGTATGGGATGCCGTTAAGGATGAAATCCTTAAATGGCTTAATGCACGTATCATTTATCCCATTTCTGATAGTCCATGGGTCAATCCAGTGCATGTTGTCCCCAAGAAGGCGGGAATCACCATGACAATGAAATGACAAGGGCGAAGAACTTCAAAAAACTCTTCCAACGAATTGGCGAGTATGCATTGACTATCGGAAGCTAAACGAGACGACTAAAAAGGACCATTTCCCCTTGACATTCATTGACCAAATTCTTGACAAGCTTTCAAGTAAAGGATTTTATTGCTTCGTAGAGTGCTATTCTGGGTACAATCAGTTAGCGATACACCCTGATGATCAAAAGAAGACAACATTTACATGTCCATTTGACACATGCATTTCAGCGCATGCCATTTGGACTATGTAATGCTCCTGCCACTTTCCAGAGGTGCATGATGGAAATCTCCTCCGATATTATAGGAGAGAGCATGTAGGTCTTTATGGACAACTTTTCAGCTTTTTGGGCCGAGTTTTGATGCGTGCTTAGAGCACTTAACGCAAATCTTCGACGTTTGCGTTAGGAAACGCCTAGTCCTTAGTTGGAAGAAGTCCCACTGCATGGTAAGAGAAGGTATAGTGCTTGGGCATTTAGTCTCAAGAAAAGGATTGGAAGTGTAGAAGGCCAAGGTCGAGGTGATCCAAGACCTTGCACTCCCTAAGTCGATAAGGGAACTTAGAAGTTTCCTTGGGCATGTCGGCTTTTATCGTCGTTTTATTTCAAGATTTTGCTAAAGTTTTGAAACGACTAACTTCTCTTTTATGCAAGGAAAAGGATTTTATCATTGAGGAAGAAGGGAAGAACGCCTCTATGCAACTGAAGCAATCATTAGTGGAAGCGCCTATCTTACAAAGTTTTAATTGGGACTTACCTTTTGAGATTATGTGTGATGCTTCAGATTTTGCAATGGGCACGGTTTTGGGGCAACGGATAGAAAAGAAGCCAACTGCCATTTTCTACGCAAGCAAGACGCTAGCTGACGCTTAACTCAACTACACTACTATGGAAAAGGAGTTGTTAGCGGTTGTCTTTGCTTCGGAGAAATTTATACCTTACGTCTTGGGCAGCAAGATCATTGTGTACACGGATCATGCCGTAGTGAAGTACTTGCTGTCCAAGAAAGAGGCTAAACCGCGACTTATTCGATGGATTCTCCATCTTCAAGCATTTCGATTTCGAGATTAAAGACATGAAGGGAAGTGAGATTTCAGTGGCTGATCATCTTTCTCGACTTCATACCATATCTTTAGGTGAGATTAGTGACACACTCCCTGACGAACAGCTTCTTGTCGTTGTGAATAACATACCTTGGTTTGCGCATATTATTAATTACTTAGTCACAAAATCTGTCCTCGAGTATTGGAATACGCACTAAAAGAGAAATTTTTTCTTTGATATTCGATCTTATTTTTGGTAAGAACCTCAATTGTTCCATGTAGGGGCTTATCAGATTATTCGACGATGCGTTCCGGAGGAGGAGCAAGAGTATTGTCTATCAATGTGTCACTCATCTTTATGTGGAGGCCATTTTACGTCGAGAAAGACTGGAGCAAAGGTGCTACAACGTGGCTTCTATTGGCCAACTCAATTCAAGGATGCGATCAAGTATTGCAAGGAATGTCTCAAGTGTTAATCCGCATTAAACATCTCAAAGCAAGATGAAATGCCCTTGCAAACCATCCTTGACGTAGAGATCTTTGATATTTGAGGGATTGACTTTATGGGACAATTTCCACGGTCGGAGGGAAAAGAGTACATTCTTGTAGCGGTGGACTATGTGTCCAAATGGGTCGAGGCAATACCGATGAGGATAAATGATCATCGAGTGGTTAATAAGTTTATTATTAGTAATATATTTTCTCGATTTGGTTGTCCTAGAGCTATTATTAGTGATGGTGGATCCCATTTTACTAACTCTCATTTCAGGAGTTTACTTAAGAAATATAGAGTTCACCATCGCGTCACGACTGCGTATCACCCTCAAGTAAATGGCCAAGAAGAATTTAGCAATAGAGAAGTCAAGAACATCTTGAAGAAGATCATTTCGCACAGATCGAAAGAGATTGGGCAGCGAAGCTACTCGATGCTCTATGGGTTTACTGCGTCCCATTCAAGACACCCACTGGGATGTCTCCTTTTACGCTCATTTATGGCAAACCTTGCCACCTCCCCATCGAGTTAGAGCATAAAGCATATTGGGCTATTAAAAAGCTCAATCTATCTCTTGATAAAGCTGGAAAAGAAAGACTTCTATAACTTCAAGAGCTTTAAGAATTACTGAATGAGTCATATCAAAATGTCGAGATTTATAAGGCCAAAAATAAAGCCTTTCATGACAAGCATATTAATAGGAAAACTTTTCATGTTCATGATAAGGTATGGTTTTATAATTTCTCATCTTAAAGTCTTTCTAGGGAAAGTTGCGCTCTAGGTGGGATGATCCATATGAGGTCCTTGAAGTGTTTGATAATGGATCAGTCTTGATTTTGAAACTCAAGACCAAAAATTCCTTCAAGGTAAATGGACATAGGTTGAAACCATATATTGGTGAAGAAGGACCACCACCTACCCATAGTGAAGATGATGGAGAATTATTTTAAAAACATGAACACAAGGGTTCTAAGTGAACCTATTCTCCTCATTACTCATGAGTTTGAGAAATTGTCCGTTTTATTAAATGGATGACGAAGACCTCTCTAAATAATTGAAAGAGAGTGTAGATCTTAAGGGAATTATCTTCCCTCCTTTCCTCTATTTTACACTGATCTAAATATTGACTTGGTCAAAAGAATTAGCCTTATCCATAGATAATCAGAATTCCTTGAATGGACCAAGTCAACCACCTCCTACCTTGACATAGGTTCCTTATTTTCCCAAACCATATCCATTGTATCATAGGTACCTTATATAATTATGAATAATGATCTCAAGAAACAATAGTAGGAACATCCTTGATTTCCACTCCCTTCTTTCCTTGAAAACCCACCCGCAGATAGAAATGCTAGGAGAGATCTATTTCTTATGAAATACAATATCTTCAGAGATCAAAGCCCTTATGAAAGTAACTCAGCATGAGGATAGCTTATGAAGAAAATCAGATAAGAAGACTACTCTCCTAATTAATGAAGAGCTCCAAGGTCATCATAAAAGACGGATGACAAGCCCGATTCACTCAAAGTGAATATGAAGACAACTACAACAAAGAGGATTATCTCAATATCAAGCTCATTTCAAGATCATCATGCAAGTATTAAAGGCACGTGGATCATCTCCTCAGAAATAATATGGCATAACAAGATCACGATTTATTGTGATCGGAGCTATTATCAAAGAACATCGTCATGAGGATAAGTCTTCCTCATCTTCTCCCTGGGCAACATCTTCACACATAAATTGACCATTCCAGTCAGCCTATTCTCACTGACATAAGACCGAGAAAACATCATAACGTCGTCACAAAAATGAAGACATGGGACTACCATTAGAACGCTGAAACGCCAAAGTCATGCCACAAAAGCATCTTCAAAATTTACGTGACCTTGAGTCCTACAATTAAAGAGGTGAAGTTCATATGAAGCTGAAAAACTCCACGGAAGTTACCAAGGATTTCCACATGAAGCCACTATCATCAGAAAGATTGAAGACTGCTCCTGAAGACGACAATCACGAGGATAAGTCCTCGACTGAGGAAGATAAGAGAGTTGCCATCTCTACCCTCTTTCTACCTACTATGGTGATCCACGAAAGGGAGAGAAGGCGTGCCAAGTCCCTTCGAATTCTCCTCACCAAAGAACGAGGTCTCCGGAACCAAATTCGACAGAGTTTCCGCCATCGGATCTTTGCCAGAGGCTCCATTTCATAGTGCCAAGCGAAACGAATCTGCAGCCATCCCCGGCAACTTCACGCAATCAGTTGTTTCGCCAATCACTAAGTAAAATCTGAAGGTTTGATGCTCACGCGATCGAAGTTAACCAAGAAGTCAAAAGACGTATCGCACGTCTTCTGGTTACGTAAATTTGCGCATGGAGAATAACAAAGCACGGTTCAGACACCTTCCTCTTCACGGACAACCTGGCATCCTCCTTCTTCGGCTCGACCTTAGATTTCACTCCACTCATCGAGTCAACTAGCTCGGAGAGGTTCAATCTGGTGAAGTATCAGGGCGAACGGTAGACTCCTATCGATGAGAAGTTACAATCCTCGGTCAAAGGATCGTAACTTGATAGTCCAGCTCGGAAGGCATTCCAACTGTGTCTAGACCGATAGTCCGACAAAAACCAGGCGTTCTTCTCCTTCCCAGACACCTGCTCGTGGAGGTCGCCATCATTATATCCCGTCAAAATGTGTCCTCTTGTAGGTACATTAAACAAAGCCTTCCCACTAAAAGAAGCTAACCGTGAGCGGAAAATACATGCCTCTCCCCGCCTACGAGCGTTCACACCAAAGATCCCAATATTGTACAACATCATCAACAAGAAAGTGCACGCCAGTGAGAGACCAATCTGCCAACACGGAAAGTAACCGTCGTGAAGCGACGTTTGAGCGTAACTTCACTTCTCTATTTCTGTAAAACATGAAAATGTAAACAAAAACATATGTTATTTTTGATGAAAATTTGGGTTACTTGGGTTTCATTTTATCCTTGTGTTCACTTTTCTTCCTGTGCCTCTCCCTACATTCCCTCTTCTCCGATTCTATCTCCCTTTCTATTCTCCCTCCTCTCTGTCGTCTTTCCATCCTCACTAGTCAAATGCAAGCTACGATAATCTGGATATTTCATGAGAATCCAACCTATACGTGAAATAGTTCATCTACTAATGATTTTCATGAGAATCCTCACTTCTGCCCATTTTCCCGGTAATCGCTCCCAATCCTATACGTGAAATAGTTCATCTACTAATACCATAAGTCCATCATTATTAACTTTCCTTTCATCTCCTCTATCAATTCTCTGCTCTTACCCCTTATCTGATCATCCCTAGTCTTCAAAACCCCTTTCTTAATCTTATTCACTTCCTTTTCTTCACGGTCAACCCCATCCTTCTCTTTTCCCACCATAGTCACATCTCGTATCTTCTCTCTATCCCCTACATTAAAATATAAACTATTATGTCCTCTATCATCACTAATTATATTATTTAATATATTTTATTCCTCTTTCTATTCTCTCTATATTACTCCTTAAAATCTTAACATAATCTTATCTATTTTAACTATCTATTATGTATTATTCTCATGGATATCACTTCATAGATCCTTCATTCACTTGTAGGATTATTTTCTTAATCATATAATTATCATCATGCCCATCATCGCATTATAAAATATCCTACATCAGAAGAGCTGCTACTTCTTGAGATTCCAGCCACTAATTAGTTTCTAGAGTGAGTTGAGTCTAGCTAAAGACAGAAAACTTAGCGCTTGTTAGGAGGCAACCCAACCTTATTTTTGTTTTCGCATTTACTTTCTAATTTTGTTCTTGTTTTTGCATTTATTTTTACTTTTCTATTTGCTGTTTGCTTTGATGTTTGCTATTGTTTTTCTATAAGCTCAGTAGGTTCTAAGGAGAAGAGAACATCAAAGGAAGCAACTCAGCCCCAAAATAACTCCATAAATGAAGAGAAGAATGCAACCAATGCAAATTCCCGCTAAGTTATTCTTTTAGCCCCTTTGTCTCTTTTCCTTTTTACTAGTTTTTCATGCAATGCATAATGATTATCATCTATTTTCCATGATCATGCTGATTTTTATGGAGGACAATAAAAGGAATGAGTATGGGGGGAGTTTTCTAGAAAACTTAAAATTTTAAAAGCTTTTTGCATTCTTTCATTTAGTATTCTATGCATGATCTGATTTTTTTAAACCATGTGAGAAGCAACATGATCTTTCCAAAATCACATGAAAAGATGAAAGCATAGAATAAATTAATACCTTCACTTTGTTTAGAAAGTCATGGGAAGAGCAACCTTAAGTGTTATGTTAAGGAGGTTGTAGAGTCGATGAAACTATGGATATAGGTATTCCTTTGGGGAAACCATAAGAATCTACTCAAGCTCATAGTATGATTTTCAAAACTTTCTATACTTCTCATCCACTCATTCTTCTTTCTAAATCTTGAGTTAATGACTTCTTGCGCGTACATCCTTCCGCTTTCCATAGCAAGTTGTAGCTTGTATCATCCTTTATTGGCACTAATATTATTGACATACGGAAGCTCCTTGATCCATAGAGATACCAAAACCTCTTCGGGGGAATAAGCTGCATGTCTACTAAGGACGACAAATGGTTAGGATGAGCACCATAAAATGAGTAATGTTGTTTTCAATAAGTTGCATAAAAAGCCTTATAAATTTCAAATTCTTCATTATCTAATCTCTTTCTACAAAAAGGCTTGCAGCGAGTAGAATTAGGATTAATAAATAAAAAAGGTATGTGAATGGTAAAGCCCAATTGTATTGAGTGAGTAAATAAGAGATTACAAGCCTCAATTTATAGAGAAGAAAGAAAGAAAGATAGAAATATAACCCATGTGGGACTAATATCCTTGAGCATGATAAAATATGAGCACTTCCCAAGAGGTCACCCATCCTAGTACTGCTCTCACTCAAGCATGCTCAAGTATAGAGTTCTTATAAGAGCTAGTACAATATACCTTATAATGAGTTATGTCTAAGACCTTTTAATAAGCTATATCTAACACTTCCTCTCAAGCTGGACTATATAAATCAAACATGCCCGACATGGATTTGAAGTAATCATACGACACACCAATAATGCTCTTCGTGAAGATGTCGGTGAGCTGGTCCGATGATGAAACATGTGGTGTAGAAATAACTCCCATCAACACCTTGTCACGAATAAAGTGATAATCAATCTCAATATGCTTGGTCCTCTCGTGAAAGGCAAGGTTTCCAGCAATAAAGATAGCTGCCTGGTTATCACAATGCATAAGCATAGGCATTGGGGTCATGATGCCTAAGTCTTGTACAAAAGACTGCAACCATACCACTTCACGAGCGGTGGCAGCCATAGCTCAATACTCAGCTTCCGCACTCGAACAAGAAACTACCTTTTGCTTCCGAGAACGCCAAGTGACAAGATTACCTCCTACATATGTGCAATACCTTGTAGTAGATTTTCGATCTCCTTTGTCCCCAGCATATCCACCATCAGAATAGGCCTCGATACGAAGATGATCATGGCGTCGATATATAAGCCCTTTGCCAAGGGCACACTTAATATACGCAAGAACTCGTAATGCACCCCCCCAATGCACCATGCGAGGTTCATGCATGAACTGACTAAGAACACTGACAGCATAAGTAATATCGGGACGAGTAACTGTTAGATAGATTAGCTTCCCAAGTAGACGCTGATAGTGGTTGGCATCTGCCCTTATAGGTGAGTCAGTGTCCAAAAACTTGGGCATCTGCCCTTAGGATGAAAGAAAGAAAAATAAAAATAAGTAGAATTAGAATGGTAAGCTACCTCCCATGTGTTTTAGCCGATTCTATTTTATAGCCATTATGTATGAAAAGGATGACACTTGTTTCTACTTCTTGTGCCTTTATCATTCTTGTCCATCGTGCAAGGAGGAATCGACAATTGATTTGGTATGATGAATTTTTCTTAAGTTATTTATATTCTTATTAGTATGTAGAGCAAGAGGATTCTTAGGTCATTTGGTGGATTAAAGTGTTTTCCGGAGGAATGCTATGACCCTAAATTTATAGTACAATACTTTCTTCTTCGCATCATTTAAGGTAGGCCATTCATTTCAGATTCTATCAATGCTTAACCCATGGTTTTCTAAAGCTTGTTAGTCCTATTATACATTCCTTATATTTCCATTGCTAAGGGACTAGCAATGATTTAAGTTGGGGGGGGGTGTGATAACATGCATATTTAACTTAAATTCTTATCATATTTAACTCATATTCATGCTTATTTTATATGACTATGATGCATGTTATCATAGTTTTTATGAACTTCTCCATTGGTATGCCATTCTACTAAAGTCCATGTTATGCATTATTTAGGGTTAATTATGTGCTTTATGAATGTTTAATCTTTTACAAGGTTAATTTAATAGAAATTAATTACTTTATTTTGACTTTTGCAGATGATTAAAAAGGATTAATTCCAAGAAAAGAATGATTGGATGGTTTAAAGAGAGTATTCTGAATGAATGCCTTAGTACTATTTTAAATCTATTCCATTTTCTTTTTTGAAATTATATTTTTTGATGGCACAGCATTAAAGATGACGAAAATTTGTGATCCAATGGAGAAAATTTGAATTAAAAAGAAATTGTATTTCCTAAAGTTATGAATTTTTGAATTTCTTAGATATTTTTATGGATTTTTCCATAATTTATTTTGGTTTTTAACTGATTTTTAAAATTCCAAAAAGGGTTTATTTCCGCATAACCGCGGGGCTGACATGGCGAGCAAAGCTGACGTGGTGCATAGGGACCCGCGCAGATGCGACGCGACATGCAAGGCCACGTGGCAGAGCCACGCAAGCCCACGGTGGGGAGCCTAGGTGGCTTGAGCTGACGCGGACGCGTGGCAGCGCCACGCGAGTCCATGCGAAACGCCTATGGGTTAGTGAGCAAAGCTGACGTGGCGAGTGAGGGCTGGCATTTGAAGGGCCTATGGGTTAGTGGGCCCTACAAAGATAGTGATGTAGCGTAGAAGTGCTACGAACCAGGACCTTGTACGGGGCTTGGGTTGTTGTGGGTTTCCGGATGCTTCTCGGCTTCAAATGGGACAATGGGCAAGGGTCTAGTTTTCCTTCATTTCTTATTTCTAGGGCTTTATTGGGTTTCAAATAGACCCTTTAGGTTGTTTCTTTGGGCTTCAAATGTTCGCGGAGGTCCAAGGGGTCAGATGGAAATATCCCATTACGGAAAGTAACCCGTTTTTGGACTCTTCTTCTTCGATGAACAAGCGCGATTTTCTCCTTCTTCCAGAGGCAGCGGCAGCGGTGGATTTTCTGGACGTAGAATGAGCTTTAGGCGCGGAAAATAGCGGGAAAGAATCGCCTGACGGAGGAAAGACTTCTAGAGATAGATCGACGGTAATTTTTGCTGCAAATGTAGGGTTTTGGTGATGGCGTTGTGGCGGCGACTTACTCCGAATGGCGTTGGATTTTGGACTCTTGAATAACATGATTAGGCCTTCATTTTGTGTAAAGATGCTTTTCTGGATTGACTGATATAGAAGCCGTGGTTTCCGATTTTCCTCTTCTCCAAATTTTAATGAAAATAGGCCCAATTTCTGATGCTCGATTTTTTGAAGATCTCTTCTCTTGATCTAAGGTGTCGGGCGATGGAGATCCAAAAATTTGCAAAGAACGGACTGGAGTATTCAATCCGATGATTTGAGACACGGAGGTGATGATTTCTCGTCGGTGTCGTTGAAGGTGGATCGGATGGCTGCTACTTGGGGCACATACACCAACCTTATCGTAGAGATGAGGAGAAGATAGAGATGACAGGGGGAGAGACAAGTGGAATTACATCACGGAGGTATACAAAGAAGAAACAAGGCAGCGATGAAGAACAACGATGGAGAAGATGTAGAAATTCCATCGGACAGATGAGAGAGAGAGAGAGATCACTACAGTACGTTTTGTTGACCAAGTCAACTTGACTTATCAAACCAATTAATTTCATCAATACTATTCTCTTGTTTTTCAAAGTACAAGAGTTGATTTATAAGGTACACGAAGGGTAGTTATTGTCAACCACCAAGATGAAGGAACACACCCCTTGATTAACATCTGTAATTTCATTGATCGAAGTGGTGCTATGAAAAGGTGCGATGATGTGGCACCTCTGGACGATGACACGTGGACGCCCATCTGATGGCATGGCAACTTTGCTGACTAGGATGGATGTGGATAACCAAATTGGTGAAAAATTTATCAAATTAATTCAATTAAAAGTATCCTCTTGAAATGTTGAGTTTGAAATTCTGATCTGACCGTCGAAGCTTTGACTTTTGACCAAGGGTTGACTTTGACCGAAATGGGTAAATTTGCTCCTCCATCAGATAGTTGGGGCGCTAACACAATAGCCCGTCAAACCGCCCAAGCTTATATACTTGCTAAACTCCACGTTTTTCTTCATGTGGGACTATTTCCTGTTTAATCTTTTAAATGCAGGTGATGTGGCACTATCTGGCGTGTGGAATACGATCGCGGGGTGTCGATCACGCGGACCCCGAGTCTATCGGATCACCAATCAGACACGTGCGTAAATTGCGACTTAAGTGAAATCGGACGCTCAACATTTAATCGCACGATTGTGCGATCATGGCCAACACATGGACTCACCTCGATGCGACAATGGAGATCGAATGACGGGATTGGCGAGATCGTGAGATCGTGGTTATCTATTTTACTTCTAACTCCAAGATAGGGTAGAAAATGACAATGAATGGCCAATGGATGAAAACATATGTGGATAACGAGTCACTATCCCCGGCCATGTCACTCAATCTAAAGGAAGTGTGACACCATGGTCATGATCCTCTCAACTTTGCCACTAGACCTATCAGCTGATTTCTTTTAATTTTCATTCATTTTTTTGTTCATTTTAGATTTCATACATTTTACTTGCATTTAGTTTTCTTTTCTTGATAGGAAGGCCTTGACTCCAAATAACAAGAAAGCGAATGCGGTAGAGAGAAGCATGTGGGTAGTCACCACAAAAAGAAGAATCTATTCAATGCGGCTAGTGAATGAGTTTTTCTGAACCATTTTTAATTACCCTGAAGATTCTTTATCATGGCATGCATCGTCATCATTTTTTTTGGGATTACATGCACATGAAAGTTTTATTGAGGACAATAAATGGTATGAGTTGCAAGGTGTGGTTAAGAAAAACTTAAACTTTCTATAAAGGTTTGAATTCATGTTTATTTTTATAAATAGCTACAAACCTAGTTGCATTCATTTTCTTTATATGCTCTATGAAGTATCATAAGTATTTAAACCCGCCATGCATTTAATTGAAACTCTTAAAAGCATGTAAATATAACAACATAGAGTATAATAGTGACTTCGAAGGAATTGAAAAATTCATGGAATAAGCAGTTTGAGGTGTGTTGGGTTTTTGGGTTGATAAGCCTACCAAATTTTTCAAAACATTGAATATAACAGAATACATTGACTCTGATATTCAGAACATTGAGGCACTAAGAACAAATCATCCTATCATCTAGTATGTATGAGAAAACGTTGAAGGAGTTCTTGAAGCTGTTCAAGTGTCTAGCCTCTAACGGTATCCACACGGTCTCCGAATGGTTGGATCTTCTCTTAAAACTCTTTACGAAGAGAGAAAGGGAAGAAAGGAGAGAATTCCGATAAGGCTTGCATGGGCACCTTCCATTGTGGTCATTCTCCCATTATTTATAGAGATTTAGTAAATAAAATTTTCATAAAAACCCTCATAATTATGTCTATTACCACCAATATCCATAAACCTTATGTGTGTGACCCTCTAGATCTATATATCTATCTAGTTAATAGCTCTATAGAACCAATGATACCTTATTGGTCAATATTAATTAATTATCTATATCAACTTAAAGATTAATTAATCAATGATCGATTTAACCCAATTGACTAGGTTGAGTTGCCAGCCCATTGGGTGCCAAGCTACACCACATACTTTAAGATATATGGAGTATATAAGAACTCCCTTATGTAAACTTACTACCATTGGTTACCATGTATGTAAAATCCTTCATCTGCATGAAACTCTCGAATGACCTAGGGTATGGTCAACTATCAATCGATCACTAAAGTAAGTACTCTAGCTCCGGTATCTAGTAAGGATCTAGTAAAGGACATTCCTCCTATTTTTTTCATGATCATGGGTGCTCCTGGATCTCTCTTTTTAATCGGTAAGGCATTCATCATGATGGAACTCACCGTCTCACTAAGTTGGATCCTTCTAGGGTTTCTATGAGGAGTGCATATACATTTGAGAAATTTGGCATAGGATGGGATATGCTTGATGTCATCTATGAAAGGAATGGTGATGGTTACCTTCTTAAAGGCATCTAGTAGATGATCATCGGTTTCGTTATTCTTGGCTTTAGGGCAATTCAGTGCTTGAGGATAAGGCACACTGGGCTTGTATGTGTTGGGGTTAGGTTCTGCCTTAGCCTGTTCTTCCTCGTCCTCCAAATCGTTGTCGAGCTCAACGATAATTGGTGTTTTGTATTCTTCGATCGGGCTTTGGTGGATAGGATGATCCTTGTATGGATTCAGTAGGTCTTTTCCACTTCGAAGGCTCAATATTGCTAGTGTCGTTTCCACAGCCTCCTCGTCGACGTGTACATGGTTGATATTATGTGTCTGGCTCGACGAGGCCCCTTGATTCCTCGAGTTAGCTATGGCCTGAAAGAGTAATTTCAATAAAAGTTACTTGCTTACCCTTCTTATCGGTCGTCAATTGAACGTTCATCTTGAGGAAGTCCTGTATTTCATCCACGTGTGAGTTCATCCGCATCATTTGCTCCATTAATTGCTAGATTGCGAAGAGGATCAGACCGGATGTTGGCGCAGTCTGGCATGGGGCTTGCGTGTAGGCTTGCAGTTGAGTCGGCGGGACGAACAATGATTGTCTTTGATTTGCGTAAGGTTGTTGTTCTTGCTGACCGTTGCATTATGAAGGATAGGATTGATCGTTGTTCCTCCTAAATCCTGCATTTTGCGTAGGATTACTGAAAATATAGGTATTATAATATTTAGGGTATGTACACGGATAATTAGGTTGTCCCTGTTGGGTCATTCCTATCGATGGACCTTGTCTAAACATGCCCTGTTCTTGGATCACCATTACGGGGCAATCTAATTCGGTATGATCAAATCTTGAGCAATTGACACACGGAGACGCCTCTTGAAGTGAGATGGGGGCGAGTCCTTCAAAACCATTGCGGATATTGAGTCGGTCCAGTAGTAAATTCTGGACTTCCGCCATTTTATCGATTCTTTCTAGAAGCATCCCCATCTTTGCTGATTTGGTATCGATCATCTGTCCTTTCTGCATCACACCTCTTCCAAATAGTTTCACTGCATTGTGATGGCTATTCTTCGTCACTGTCTCGATGAGTTCCATTACGTCGTCTTCATATTTCCTCATGAAGGTGCCACCGCTTGCTGAATCTCAAAGATATCTATCTTGCTGGCCTAACCCGTCATAAAATATTTGAGTTAATTCGTGGTTAAACACTCCATGGTGTGGACACTCCCTAGTGAGGTCTCTAAGTCGCTCCCAGGCCTCGTGAAAGGTTTCACTCTTACCTTGGGTAAACTCACGGATAACTTTCCGGACAGAGGTGGTTTTTCCTACGGAATAGTATTTTCTAAGAAATTCTTCCTCCATCTTGGTCCAACTAGTGAATTCTTTCCCTAATTTTAAAAACCAATCATTGGGGCTCGGTCTCTAAGGGTAGCGGGAAAGAGTTTCTTCTTCATTGTGTTGGCGGGGACATTATGAAGATAATTAATTTCACACACTTGGGATAGCTCATCTATGTGTCTATATGGATCTTCGGAAGGTTTACCATGAAAGATAGGAAGCATGCTCCATGACATAGGAATCATTTCTAAAATTTGCCCCTCTATTTATGGGTGAGTGAATTCTCGTGACAGGTCTTTGGAGGACGGGCCTAGCATAGTCACTAAGGCGTTTCCTTGCATTTCCCCCGTCATTCTGCGCCATTTAAACTAGTTCTATTAGATCTACGGTGGTGTTGGTCTTGGTCGTGTCGAGGGATTACAAGGATCGCTCAAAAAGATTTACATTTAAAGGATTATTCCCTAATCTACATGTCGTCTGTCGTCTCATGGAAGGATGGATCAAATATTCAGATGTATATTAACTTATAAATACTTATAAAATATCAAAAATTGACGTTGATCATACTTGAATGTCGACATCCATGAGAGTGAAGCTCTCTCAACGCGAATTCGAAGAAATGATCGCCCCTGATCCTTAGAAAAGGGGCGAAATCACTTAATCTTATCGAATTGAGGATCTTGAAGATGAATTTCGGCTTCGGATCACTTGGTGTACAATTGATTTGTGTGAATTCAAAAAATTAAAAGAAAAATCTGCGTTGACCAAGTCAAAATTGCCTACATTGATCATAAGTTTGCCTTAATTCCCTAGCAACGGCAAAATTAGACGAATCGAATTGATGTGGTTGTTAATTGCAAACCAATTCGCGTCAAAAATAAAGTCCAAACTTACCAATTTTAAAGAATAATTTACGAATTGAGGGGTATAATGGTAAATATAAGTCAAATCCACAGGGAATTAGGGAAATTTCAGATGATCTCTTTGAATTTGATCAAATCAGACAATGAATTGATGATAAAAATCATGGAAAATGGTATTTTATGAAAAGAGGACTACAAGACGATTGGCTGGAATAAAAAATCATCGAATTTGACTTTGAATTCGCGGAGAACTTGAAGATCGAAGAGAGAGGTATTTTCCAAAAATCTGAAGAAAAAAAATACCGAAAATACGATTGAATTTATTTATATTAACGATTTTAAAATGAAATTAAACGGTAAGAGATGATAGATTAGGATAAAACGCGATCCCTAACCCACAATTGCGATCGAGTTGATCCAATTAATCGCCGTTATCAAGGCTTTTCATCAAAATCCAAAAAATCGCGGAGTTCAAGCGTCGATTTCTTTCTTGTCCATTGTCAAAATATTGATCTTAAGCACTCGTGACACACAAAAATGAGTCTTTAAGCAATTGGGATTAAGAAATTCAAAAGATTTGGTGTCTAAACAGTTCAATTTGATTGAATTGCTCTTGAATGCCTTACAAATACGAAGAACATCTCAATTTATAGGAGATTTAGGCGTAATCGTCCAATGAAGCGCATCAATGACTCTGATGAAATGCATGATCGCGAATCATTACCGTTGAGTCATGGCCATTAGATTGCGATCGGACGCTCGAGATGAAGCCACGACGCTGTGTGTTATAAAACACATCGAAATGCCTGCCGTTGGATCCCGATTGGACGCATCAGATGGGGTTTTCAGTCGATTTAATGTGGACCATTATAACTGATCAGGATTAATGGTCGAGATTAAGACGCATCCGGTGTACCCCCATCGTATAAGTGAAAATCAACGGATAGAAATCCAAGCGCAATCGGATGCTACTCACGCTGCCACGTCGCCTCCTCGCCTCGATCGTTGATCGCGATCTAATCGGGTGGTCCAGATCACGCCACGTCACCCCCGTGTTAATAAAAGTCAGAAAAATCAATTTTTAATTGAAAAATCAATTTTTAATTCCAGAAAATCCTTAGAAATTCATTAAAAATTCAGAAAAATTCTGGAAAAAATCCATAAAAATTAGAAAACTCATAAGTTTCAAAATAAAACTCCAAGTTAAGCAAAATTTCTTTAATTTGATCAGAAATTTAATCATCCATTATTATTAAAAGTCAAATTTAATAAATAACAAGAGATTTAATTTCTATTTCAAAAATACAATTATTTTTTCTAAGATTATAACTTTAGAAAATTAAATGAATGTTTAAAAAAATGATTTCTCTTATTATTTAACTTTAAAAACCACTTATAATCTTAAGTAAAGATGGGTTATAAAATTATGTATCTTTAATTCATCATAATTTACCCTAAATTAAAGTAGTTTGAGATTATAATTACTTTTTCATAGAATGATAGATAAATACTCATAAATATGATAACATGCATAGGAATGAAAATTGTTTATGCCTTAATATTTCATTAATGATCAGGTATTATCATGTCTAATTAGCATGTTATCACACCCCACTTGCAGCTCATGCAAAATTCACTTGCAAGGGTGAAAGGAAGTGCAAGGGTGAATGCTAGGGTTTTTAGGAATCTAATTGGAAGTCTAAGATACCTGACACACACAAGACCTGATTTACTCTACTTTGTGGGAATTTTTAGTAGATGCATGGAGAATCCTGCTCATGAGCATCTTAGTTGAGATATGTGAAAGGCACAAATGACTACGGACTATTCTACAAGAAGGGAGACTCAAATTCTGAACTAATTGAGTTCATTGACAATGATTTTGTAGGATACATAAGTGATTGGAAAAGTACCTTCAGTCACATTTTCTTCCTTAGAGTTATGGCAGTCAATTGGTGGTCTCAGAAGCATAATATTGTTGCCCTGTTCTCGTGTGAAGCATATTACATTGCAGCAAGGGCAGCCACTAGTCAAGCCATGTGGATGAATTTGCCTGATCAGTGAAATGAAGGGAGAGGAACAAACGACTATGAGATTAATGGTGGACAATCAAATAGCAATCACATTGAGCTAGAACCCAGTCCACCACAAGTGAACCAAGCACATTGACACAAGGTATCACTTCATTTGGCAGTGTGTCATAGATAAGAGATCTAGACATGTTATTTTCGAGATGGAGGATCAACCGAGTAGATTTATTCAATAAACCGCTTCGAAAAACAAAATTTTGGGAGATGCAAGGTCTCATTGGAGTGCGAAAATATTCATATGGAGGAGCTAGATGGAGATTGCTCCAGGTCATAGGAGGATCACCATCTTCGACGGTTTCTCCGGCAACAACGATTTGAGAAATTTTCTATTTCCAAGTCGTTACGATTCTTTTTTTCAGATTTTATCAGGAACGTCCGCTAACAGGAGTTATAACGGCGGAGGAGAGGAAAAGTCAGACACAGCACCAGCTCATAACGCCATACTCTCTCTCCTCACCGGATTGGCTGACCTATAAATACCCCTCATGTGTTTGATGAATCGTACTGACCTACTTTCATGGGCGTTCTTGATTTCTGTTCTTCACTTAGTGTTTTTGGCTTATACGAAGCCAACACATCACAGATCGCTAGCTCTCTGTATTCTTCTCCCGTAGTGTAAGATTTTTGGGTCAACATGTGAAGGGTGTAATCTAAACTGTCCGATCTTGTGTGAAGGGCTAGGATGAAGACTTGAGATGTAAGAGCTGAAACCACATAGTGACCGTCGGATCGCGAGAGTTATAACGGAGATTAGAGCAACATGTCAGCATGAATTCATTATATCAGTTGCAGCTTTGTTTTTTCGTTCTTGTCTTTACGATATGCCTATTTCTTGGGCGTGTATGTGTGAAATAGTGTGTGCTTGTTAAGTGGAGTTTTCTTGTTTTCAGTTTGTTCCTCTTTTGTGTGTGACTGTGACTGTTTCCGCGTGCCAGAAACCAACATTTGGTATCAGAGCCTGCGATCTACGGTGCCAAGTGGAGATGCCAAGAAAGATCAGAGAAGCAAGCTCATCATCAACTAGCATTCTGCAAAAATTGGAAGCTCAAGTGATGAATTCTAATTTCATGCTTTCAGAAACTAACTATCGCCTTTGGGCCATGAGAATGGAAGTGTACTTACAGGCGCATGGTTTGTGGGATGTGATTGGTGGGGATGAGGAAAACCGAAAGAAAGACAAGTTAGCGTTATCTGTAATTCTTGGTTCGATTCCTCAATCCGAAAGCTTCCAAATGATATCAAGAAATCGGCTAAAGAAAATTGGGAATCTCTAAAGATTCTACACATCGGAGCAGATCATGTGATTCAGTCAAGAATTCAGTTCTTGAGGCTAGATTTTGAAAACTTGTCAATGAGAAAGGACGAGAAGGTAAGTAATTACAGTTTGAGATTAACATAAGTAATCTCTGAACTTAGAGATTTGGATGAAAATCTTGAAGAAAAAGATGTCATCGCTAAGCTACTAAGATCTTTACTACTACAAATGTGATACACTAACTCTTTTTCTCGAGCATATAGGTACAATCAAACCGATGATGGGTGAAGAAGTTCTTGGATCACTTTGCGTTCATGAATGAAGATTGATTGAAAGAGTTAACTATCAAGAGGAGCAAGCTTTGTTGACAAAGCATCCCGACTATCAAAGAAAAATGACCAAAGTCAGACATCAAAGGGAAGAGGGAGATTCAATCAGAGAAGAAGTGGAAGGGGACGTGGAAGAGGATGACAGAAAAAGGAAGAACATGATGAAGATGACAACTCCAAAATTAAGTGCTATAATTGTCAAAAGATGAGGCATTTTGCTAATTAATGTCATTTTCAAAAAAGAAGAAAGGGAAAGAAGAGAAAGTGAATATAGTAGAAGAACCTGAAGAAGAATCGGCCTTAATGATATTGTTTGATAGTGAGTTTAGTGAACAGTTGCTTGAAGGAAATGGTGAAAAAGTCAACTGTGAATTATGGTATCTCGACATAGGGGCAAGTAGTCACATGACAGGTATTAAATCCTTTTTTCATTCAATTGATGAACAAAAAATAGGTAATGTAAACGTTTGGAGACGGATCCTCCATCAAGTACGAAGGGCATGGAACCATCATCGTCGTGTCAAAAAATGGTGAGGAAATAGAACTTGAGGGAGTACTTTACTTACCAAAGGTGAAAACTAATATATTTTGAGTCTAGGAAAATTCGATGACCAAGGCTGCAGGACATCATTGAGTGATGGGTACCTAACAATTTGTGGCAGAAAGAGCAAACTACTTACCAAGACAAAGAAGATAGGGGAAATATGTATCAAATGAGGCTTAGTAAAAGTGAAGAATGTAATATGTCAAGAGAAGATAAAGCTTGGCTGTGGCATGGAAGATTCTGCCACCAAAGTTTTCAAACGCTAAATAGGATGATAAAAGGAGAATTGGTAAGAGGTTTATCAGTCTTTGAGAGACCAAAAGAAGTGTGCTCCACATGCATATTAGGAAAGCAGACGAGATGTTCACTTCAGTCATCAGTCTTTAGAGCCAAGAAGCCTCTTGATTTGGTAGATATGGATCTATGTGGGCCAATCAAACCCTCAACGCTGAGAGGTAAATCATATTATCTTCTTATCATTGATGATTTCACGAGATCGATGTGGATTTTTTTGTTGGCATAAAAGGCGGAAGCTTTAAATAGTTTTAGGAAATTTAAAGTAATGGCTGAAGCAGTGATTAAAGAAAAATTAAGGTGTGCAAGAAGTGATCGTGGTGGAGAATTCCTGTCAACAGAATTCAAAAATTATTGTGAAGAAAATGGGATTCTACGACAGCTAACAACACCACATACTCCACAACAAAATGTAGTAGTAGAGAGAAGAAATCAAACAATTATGGGACTTTTGAGGAGCATGCTTAAAGGAAAAAAATTGTCACTAGAGCTATGAGGAGAAGTAGTAACTATGCGGGTTCATGTCTTAAACAGGTCAGCTACAAAAAGTCTGAGAGGAAAAACTCCGTGTGAATGCTGGTATGGAAGGAAACCCAATGTAAGTAATTTCAGAACTTTTGGCTCATTAGTGCATGTAAAAGTGACAGGTAATTTGGGAAAACTTGAAGACAGAAGTAAGGAAATGATCTTCGTTGGCTATGAGCACGGATCTAAAGCTTATAGATGCCTAGATCATGCATCTCTTAAACTCTGTATAAGCAGAGATGTTCTATTTGAAGACTCAACGTCTCTAAGCTTCTCAATTAATAATCCAGGTATTTCTATTTCTTATGAGGACTTCAATATTGTTGTTTTTCAACCACCAGATGAAGATGAGGTTGAAAAACCATCTGAAATACCTCAGAACGATCCAATTTAGGATGGGAGGAACAATTTAAATGATGAGGAACCTCGAAGATATAGATCAATTCAGAATGTCTATGAGGAAACAAATCTAACTTATGATAATTTAAATCTACTAATCACAGAGGAACCATGTTCTTATGTTGAAGCAGTGAAAGAAGAAGCATGGAGAAGTGCAATGGCAGAAGAAATATTTGCCATAAAGAAAAATAAGACATGGAAATTAGTGAAGGCTCCACCTTGAATCAAGCCAATTGGAGTCAAATGGGTATACAGACTGAAAAGCGATCAAACAGGAGTTGTGGTAAAGCATAAAGCTCATGTAGTAGCAAAGGGATACTCTCAGAAATTTAGAATTGACTATGAAGAAATTTATAATCTGCTAGTAAGGTTTGACTCTATTAGAATTCTGATTGCAATAGCAGCTTAGTTCAATTGGTGCTTACATCACTTAGATGTTAAATTTGCATTCTTAAATGGAACAATTGAAGAAGATATTTATGTCTCACAACCTGAAGGCTATGAGAAAAAGGGAAAGGAATTGTTTGTCTTGAAACTCATGAAGGCACTGTATGGACTCAAGCAGGCACCCAAGGTCTGGAATTCAAAACTCAACAAGACCATGAGTGATCTTGGCTTTTCTAGAAGTAAACTTGATACTACTCTATATCATAAGGGAAGTGAGAAAACAAAACTTCTCGTTGGAATTTATGTGTTCAAATGAAGAACAAATCAACAAGTTCAAAGTAGAGATGATGGGAGCATTTGAAATGACAAATTTAGGCCTGTTAAATTCATACCTTGGGATCAAAATTAAGCAATCCACAACAAGCATACTCTTGAGTTAGAGGACATACACAAATCATATCCTAAAGACATTTAAGATGAGTGATTGTAATTCCATGAAAAATGCCCATGGAAGTGCATTTAAAATTACAGAAAGACGTTGAAGGAAAATCAATGTGTTCAACTTAATTGGAAGTTTCACGTATTCGATGAATACAATACCTGATCTAACTTACAATGTTAGCTATCGGAGAAGGTTTATGGATAAACCAAGCTTAGAACATCTCTCAGCAGCCAAGAGAATCCTGAGATACGTAAAAGGAACTGAGAATTTGGGGCTTTTATAAAATAGAGGAAACATAGATTTGGAAATCATTGGATACAGTGATAGTGACTTCGCTGGAGATAGAAGTGATAGAAAAAGTACTTCCGGGCAGATATTTTTCTTGAGAGAACTACCAGTTACCTGGAATATAGTGAAACAACGTGTGGTGGCTATGTCGACATGTGAAGCAAAGTACATAGCGGCCTCATCAGCAGCTTGTCAAAGCCGCTGTATATCACGATTGATTGATGAACTACTGTTAGCGAAAGAAAATTCAGTAAAGATAATGTTGGCTAATAAATCCGCACTAGAATTAATGAAAAATCCTATTCATCACAGTCGCAGCAAACATATTGATAGGAGACATCATTTCATTAGAGACTGCATTGAAGGACTTATGAAACTTGAATACTTAAGGACAAAAGACCAATTGGCAGATTTGTTTACAAAATCACTCGGAAAGAGTTAAATTTTGTGAGTTTTGTGCGAAAAAGTTGGTGTTACAGTTGTCAGATATGTCAGAGATTTAAAGGGAGTTTGAAGGGTGTAATCTGAACCGTCTAATCTTGTGTTAAGGGCTAGGATGAAGACTGGAGAGGTAAGGGCTGAAAGCACATAGTGACCATCGGATCACGGGAGTTATAACGGAGATTAGAGAGCCATGTCAGCATGAATTCGTTATGTCAGTTGGAGCTTATCTTTTTTCATTATTGTCTTTACAAGATGCCTATTTTTTGGGCATGTATGTGTGAAACAGTGTGTGCGTGCAATAAACCAATACCATATTGACTGGTCTTCTACCATCGGTAGTCTTTTGAACATCATAGATACCTGTCCTTCTAATATCGAATGTTGATGATAACATTTTCACGTTGATTTTAATCAGATGTTCAAACTGTAAGAACAAATCACTCACACGAAGTTGCGATTCACTCAATCACACACTCACATATAAAAAAAATTAACTATCCAAGAAGAATATATTCACCTCACACCTTATTTACCAAACGTTCGTCGGTTTTTAAAGAAGAACAAAAAGAACACAAGAAAAGAAACGGAAGTAACTATTGTGGGACTTGCCGCTCATCTTCTTCATTTAAATCCATGCAGTTATAATTCGTCCACCTGGACGCTCAAGATTTGCTCTCCTTTAGTCACGTGTCATAGTCGTAGGATTTTAATCCAACGACTTAGATCACTATCTCAATCTCTTCCTTGATCTAAGCTTTGTTTTACTCTACGGAGACCAAGTTCATTTATGGAATTCACTAAACTTGGAAATTTTGAGCGATTTTGTGAATAAATCGCCAATTGGTCTTCCGTTTCGCATGTATTTAAGATTCACCTTTCCTTCCTCCATGAATTTTCGGATGAAGTGGTATCGTACTTCAATATGCTTCGTTCGATCGTGATGAACTGGATTCCCGCTAATTTCTATTGCTAATTTATTATCAATACATAAATCAAAGTGCTTCTCGTGGCATCCACTGAATTCTCACATTAATCTACTTATCCAAATCCCTTGACATACTGCCAAAGTGGAAGAAATATACTCTGCTTCACAAGATGACAGAGCTATTACCTTTGGTTTGCAGCAATTCCATGCTATCGGCTATGATCCAAAGAAGAAAATTAAGCCTGGTGTACTCTTTCGGTCATCTAGATCTCCCGCATAATCATTGTCAAAGTAATTCTTATCAGATTTATAAACAAGATCATAGTATGTAGTTCCCTTCACGTATCTTAAAATTCGTTTTGCGGTTGTCATATGATCTGTTTATGGTTTGCTAATAAAAATGGCTCAAATAACTCACTGAGTATACCAAGTTAGGTCGAGTTAGAGTGAGATACCTCAGACACCCAATTATCTTCCTGAATAGGGTAGATTCCACTTCTATTCCCTCACCATCTCGGTTAAGTTTTAAACGACATTCCATTGGGATTTTTTATGCATTGCAGTCTGACATATTGAATAGATCTAGAACTTTCAATGCATAGCTTGTCTGACATATCTTAATTTCATCTTTCTCTTGTATCACTTCAATACCCAGGTAAGAATTTAGTAAACTGAAATCAGTCATCTCAAATTTGGTTTTCATTGAGACTTTTAAAAGATTCGGTCTCCTTAGTGTTGGAACTAGCGATGATCAAATCATCAACATAAACGCCCACCCAAAGTTTACTCTCTTTTCTATTGGATGTATAAACAACTTGATGACTGATGCTTCTTATGAAGCCTATTGACTTTAATGTTTCATCCAATTTGCTGTTCCATGCCCTTGGAGCTTGCTTTGAGACCATATAAAGCCTTTCTCAATTTAAGTACAAAAGTCTCTTTTCCTTCCTTTACAAAACCCTCGGGTTGATCCACATAGATGTCTTCTTCAATGTATTGATTGAGAAATGCTGATTTTGCATCAAGATAATGTAAATTCCACTTGAATTGGGCAGCCATGGCAATGATAATCCCTATGGACTCTGCTCTTGCTATTGGGGAGAATACTTCCTCATATTCAATCCATCTTATCGACTGAAAGCCTTTTGCAACCAATCTAACTTTGTATCTTGTAATCTCTTCAGAAATATTCCTTTTAATTTTGTAAATCCACTTAACACCTATTGATTTTCACTTCTCTTGCAGTTTCACAAGTTCCCAAGTTGAGTGTCTCTCTATTTCTTCTAACTCTTCTTTCATTGCTTTTCTCCACACTTCCTCTTTCATAGCTGTTCTATAGGATGTAGGTTCTTCTCCTAAGAAAAAACATGCCTCATCCTCCGTTGTTCCTTGTGTTTCATCATAAATCTCTTGTATTGATCTGTATCTCTCAGGTCTATCTTCTTCTGAAGATTGATCTTGATCTCTTTGCTCATCTGAAGGTATGATTGATGTTGTATTTGAGTCTTGATTATCTACTGAAACTTCAGATGAATATACGAGATTAATGGTTGATGTGAGAGTGAGATCAATGCGTTGACCTCTCGGTTGACTGAAGTCCTAGCTCTGAGATTCCTCAAATATTACATCTCTACTAATAGTGACCTTGAAGTTCGTTGGATCAGGGCATCAATATGCTTTTGTGCCTAGTTCATACCCAATTAGAATCATAACACAGCTTCTATCTTCAAGTTTGTTCACCTTCCTTGTAGTTTTTACATGGACCACAGATCCAAACACTCGAAAATGATCTACAGAAAGTTTTCTTCCACTCCATTTCTCATATGGACTTCAATCCAATAAGCTTTTGGTAAAAGAACGATTTAAAACATATACACATGTATTTACAACCTCTGCCCACAATTCTAAAGGCAGTCTCTTCTCTTTCAACATACTTCTAACACAAGACATAATCATTCTATTTTTCCTCTCCACTACCCCATTCTGTTGAGGAGAATAAGGAGCAGTTAAATGTCCTTTTATCCCATTCATATCACAAAAATTTCCGAATTCCTCAGAATTAAATTCTCCACCTTTTTCTGTTCTAAACATTTTAATTTTTCACCACATTCGGATTCAGCTAAGTTTTTAAAAATCTTGAAGTGATGATATGCTTCTGACTTCTCTTACAGAAAGAACTCCCACATTAGTCAAGTAAAATCATGAACTAACAGGAAATAGTACCTCCTCCCTCCTATAGTTGATGGTTGAATTGGTTCGCATATGTCACCATGAATAAGTTCAAGTCTTTTCGTGGCTTGGAAGGATGAGATAGAAGGAAATGCTCTTCGACTGTGCTTGCCTGCCACACAATTTCTACATAAACGATCGGAGAAACAAATATTAGGTAATCCTCTTACCATATCACCTTTCCTCATGTCATCAATCGTACGAAAATTTTGATGAAAAAACCGATGATGCCACAGCCACACCTCTTGTTCTTCCTCTCTTGAGATTTGGCAGAATTCGGAGACACCCAATTTAAGAAGGTACATACTGCCATTAGTCTTCCGAATTCTTTCAAATTGTTTTCCCTCTTTATCAAATATAGATAAGACACCTCCTCCCAAGGTTGATGTAAAGCCGTCATCGTCTAATTTCCCAAGACTCAGTATGTTTACTTTTATGGATGGAACAAACAAGACTCCCTCAAGTTTGATTTCCTCCCCATCTAAGTAATTTAGAAATATAGATCCTTTTCCCTCAAACTTTTCCAAGGATTCATCACCAAATCTAATTAATCCATGTTGATTTTCATCAATTGAATGAATATAAGATTTCTTACTCGTCATGTGTGAACTAGCTCCTGTATCGAGATGCCCCACATTTTCTTAGAGATTCATTTCTTGAACTCCTTGTAGTAGAATATCCTCTGTATATGCCATAAAGAGATTAGATTCTTCAGTCATTAGATTCGCCGATTCTTCACGAACTCTCGGTTTCTTCTCGTTCTTGCATTCATCTGCAAAATGCCCGAATTCTTGACAGTTATAACATCTAACCTTTCATTTATCAAATGGTTTTCTCGGTCCTTCTTGTTTTTGCTCATCACTCGACTGAGATTTCCCTCTACCTTGGTCTCTTCCCCTTCCTCTTACTCTTCCTCTACCTCTTCCTCTTCCACGGGATGTTTGACCCATCTTCTTGTTTTGTTTTCTTGAATTTTCTCATTGCACGGGATAGTAGGGCATGTTCCTCTTCTCTTGCATCTCTCTCAAGCAATTGCATTTCATGAACCTTAAGTGATCCGATTGCTTCCACTAATGACATTGTATCAAGGTCACCGAATTGTTCAAGGGATAACGTCAAAGAATCATACCTCGGCGGCATCGACCGAAGGAGTTTCTTGACAGCTTCTTTATCATCTACCCTCTGTCCGAGTTGTCTTAATTAGAACACAATCCTTGAGAATTTATTAGCAAATTCACTAACCTTATCGGTTTTCTTCATCGAAAGATTCTCAAATTCCCTTCTAAGTCCTTGTGCTCTTGATTGGGCAAGATGATCTATTCCCACATGGAATGATCGACTTATTTCCCAATTCACCTTTGCTGATTTCTTGATGTCCAATTGAACGCCTGAAGATTCCGGAATAGCTGCTAACATTGTGGAAAAGGCAAGTCTATCCTTCTGCCTGTTTGTCTCAGTTCCGGCAACGGCTTTCCATAGACCTTGAGCATCAAGATGCACCTCCATCCTCATCACCTAGTGACGGTAATTCGTAGCCGAAAGTTGTGTTAGAGGCATCGGAACGACCACCTCAATCTTCTTGACCAATTCATCGGTCGTAGTTCTCTCACCTTGAGTTGATGTCTCACCTCTTCTCGGCATCTCCGCAGGTAACTCGAGGATCTCACGCTCTGATACCACTTGTAAGAACAAATCACTCACATGAAGTTGCGATTCACTCAATCACACACTCATAGATCGAAAACAATTAACTATCCAAGAAGAATGTATTCACCTCACACCTTATTTACCGAACATTCGCTCGTTTTTAAAGAAGAACACAAAGAACACAACAAAAGAAATGGAAATAACGACCGTGGGACCCGTCGCTCATCTTCTTCATTTAATCCACGTCGTTATAATTCGTCCACTTGGATGCTCACGATTTGTTCTCCTTTAGTCATGTCTGGTAGTCGTAGGATTTTGATCCAACAGCTTAGATCACCCTCTCACAAATGTCCCTCTCATCCAGCCCAGAAGGGTTGACTTTCATCAGTGTATGGATAAGGCCACAATTCATTAATTGCCCATCACGTCTCAGTCAACACATATATTCAGGAAAATGATCAAGCGAGCAAATCATTAGGTAATAACAGAGCGCCACAGCAGGTTAGGCCTGAGCATGAGCCGAACGGTGACAGATATCCGGCCGAAACGAAGATGCTTCGGGATATCTCCAGAAAAGGATATCTTACTAAAATTGTCGGGAGAAAGCCAGGGAATTGTTACGCCCGAGGAGTTTTTCTCCGAAAAATGCCCTGGCCCTCCTATTCTATAAACGGAGGCATCATTCTGCATTTTGATCAAGCAGTAGGCCTTGAAAAGCTTCTTCGCTTCCCCCTTTTCTCGATCCACCAGCTCGCAAGAAGCCAATTCCGCTAGTGAGATTCAATAAAAATTTTGTTCTCCACAGGTGAAAGCTTTTAATATTTGGAGATGAATATTATTCATCCAATCAAAGCACATTCACAACCATGCAGTAAAGTAGAAGAACTTCCCAACAGAGTTGTATCTCCGAAGATTCTCACGGAAACTGTATCTTTTACTTCAATTTTACTCTCACGAAGTGAAAGCTTTAATATTCGGGCCATTTGGGTTTGAATCATTTTTCATTCCTCAAACCTTCAACATCAGTATTTTTTTGTTCCTCACACATTAAATTATCACTTTTACAGTTTGAAGACAAATTTTTCTTCTAAGATTTCGTTCGATCCACATGACAGCTTTAATATTTGACCCATCAGGGTTTGTAGCTTTTGTAATAACTCATTCACTTGCCGCCCTCTTTTGCCTTTTCATATTTCATCCTCTCTAGGGAAATACAGTGGAACAAAATCGAAAAGGGCGACGTTATTGCATTTTTGGCCTGGAGGAACTTTTGGAGGGTTGTATCTCTAGGGCAATACACTGGGCATTTTCCCTCCTCTCTTCTTTGGAGACTTGTTTGAGGAGTCGACGAGGCATCCTTTGGAGGGATCTAGAAGATCGGTGGAGTAACTCTTTGATGCAGGACCGGGTGTGAAACCGATCTCACACCGTGATACTAGGGGTAAACTAGGGATGGGTTTACTTTGAAGAGCTCTAATATGATGCAATGCACTAATAATGCATACAAGCAGAGTACCATCTCCGGTGTCGCCTCCGTGGATCCCGGGGTGCGCCGAGTAGAGTCAGTCCGGGATTCCTTCCAGTCCACGTCCTTGCGGGCGTTGGGCCGTGAGTCGTCGAGGGGAGCGTGACAGTCAACCTGACGGGTTGGACCACGGTCTGAATCCTATCAATGTCGTCTAAACACTCGCCTATACTAAGTCCCGATGGCGGCGGAGACAGTGCGGGAAATACTGAAAGAAATATAGACTTCGACGTAAAATAAAGGGGAATGTGTGCCTAACCTGCGGGGTGCGAGCCCGGTCAATCGTGGAGATGAAGGCTGTTCGGACGCGGCGCGGTCGGTCTGCAGACGGGGTTTGAGTAGTTGTCACAAAATCCTAGAGGAGATCCTAGGCGCCAAAGGGACGTTCCGGCGACCGGACTTCAGCCAAGCAAGGAGAGCAACTCGGTCTAATGCGAATCCGGGCGTGCTGGCCGAATCGGAGAAAAGGAGAAGTGTCTCGATCGGGAGGAGGCGCTCGGGAATCCTTCAGCGCGGACGGGAAGAATAGCACTTGTGGCAGATGTGGTAGGGGCAATGGTGCAGTAGCTGCTGGAGTGACCTCACGGCCTCACTGGAGGCGTTGCCTCAGGCTGGCGGTTTCACGCTCTGACGAAGGAAGGAGTGTTACCTTGTCAGCACCCGAGCTGATGTTTCCAATATTCCAGGGAAGGGGCGCGAACAGGGAGGTGGAGCAGGAACCGCAGGAGTTTGACCGACCGGAGTGTTGATGTAGGGTCGCGGAGGCAGTGAATGTTTGAAATGATGGGCGTCCTGGCGTTGGTTCGTATAGGCGGGACCTCAAGCTCCCGGTGACGATCTCACGCAAACGCCCGTGCGCAGAAATGGGATGCCGGTAGGGGACTGAAGACTGATAACATGCATTTATAACTTGAATTCTTATCTTAATTAACTCATATTCATGCTTATTTTATGTGAATATGATGCATGTTATCATACTTTTTAGGAATTTTCTCTATTGGCATGTCATTTTAATAAAGTTGATATTTATGCATAAATTAGGGATAGTTTCATGCTTAATAGATGATTAACCATTTGTTTAAATTAATAGAAGTTAATCTCTGTTATTAAATGAGTTTTGACTTTAGTAAATGTTTGGAAGGATGATTTTAGGATGAATTTATGATTTAAAATGTTTAATAAGAAATGATTTAAGTAAATTATAAGTCATCTTGATTTCTTCTTTCTAAATATATTTTAAATGACATGACATTAAAAAGAAAAGAATTTGTGATCTAATGGAGAAAATTTGGATTAAAAAGGAGTTGTATATTTTAATTTATGAATTTCGGAAGTTTTATGCCTTTTTCTGAATTTAATTTGATTTTTATCTTTGAATTTTAGCGGTATTTTCTATTAAAAATCGGGAAAAAAGGGGTTATCCCTGCAAGCTGACGTGGCGCGCGGGACCGCCTCGGGGTGCGACGCCGGCACGGGGCGCAGGAGGCGCATAGTGGCGTGGCCACGTGGTAGGAGGCCACGCGATCACGCGGTCGACGTGGGCGCCCTTGTGGGGCGCCACGAGGCAGGCTGGTAAGTGGAGGGCCCACGGGAATAGTGGGCCCCGGTTAGATGTTTGGGGCGGTAATGCAATAAGCGTTTACCGCCCAATAATTTATAGGCGCGCTATCTTTTTTTTTCTTCCGTGTGGGACATAGTCCCACACGATACTTACCGTTTGCAGGTGACGTGGCGGCTTATCGGCCGTTGGATTCGGTCAGAACGGCAGAGATCGCGTGGACCCGAGTGCACGCGATCATCAAATCGAGACGTGTCAGTGAGAAAGGCCGCGGCCAATGAAAAAAAAGGAGCAATTTTCTCCCGCCTAATAAGACAAAATGTCTCTTTTTCAGGAACGGCACTCGAGACTACGTGGACCAATGAAAAAAAAAGAATACCTTTTTCGCCGCCTAACAAGACAAAAACTGTGGCTGAGGCTCCTAGCGACGCATTAAATGCGCAGAAATTTAAACGAATATAAATGCGGCGCATTAAATGCTGCATTAAATGAAACCGCGTGCAATGCGGTTTCAGCTCTGTCGTTCTACGTGGCCGCTCCAGATTCACTGAAAGCGAACTTGATGACGTGGCCACGTCATTGATACCTGCATTTAATCTATTAATTTATTTTTTTAGGACAGGTGGCGGCGCGTCTCATCAGCACGGTTGGATTTCCATCGGATGGTGGACGTTCCTCGCGATCTTGGTCCACGCGATGGCGCAATCGCGACCGTCCAATCAACTGAGGTTCAATCAGACGGCGTGGAGGGCTAGTGGAAGAACTCCACGATCGCAGTTGGATCGAACCGCGATCGTGGCACGATCGAGCAGCGATCGGGGAGCTTCAGTGGCGGAATCGCCTCCAGACGATCGGACGCCGATCGACGAGTGACCAAGACGACGATTGTGGCCCAATCGCGGCGCGATCGTGGCCCGATCGTGCCGAAAATCAGTGCCTTTTTGAAGCGAAATTCCAGCTTATTTGCCGCGGATTTGAAGCCACAAAGCCATGCAATAGAAACCGCTTCCACGACGCTTGAAAACCGCCCCCATGAACGCGTCAATTGCCCACGATCTTCGGGCAAATTCTCCCTTTAAAAAGCCATGTATTTCTCCTTTGTTCTTCAACTTTTGATCGACTCGTGAAGAAATTATGCGAGTTTTAAGGAAGGTCTTAAGTTCTCGTGATCCTCTGCTTTCAAGTGTGCAGAGACGCATCCATTGAAGCATGATAATCACGATTTCATCTCTTGATTTCATCGAATTTTCCCCTTGAATTCCGAATGTCCACGAGGAAGAATCCGAGCAAATTCGCTTCAATCCACGAGAATTAAAGCCCCATTCTTGTGGAAATTGGGTTAGTAGTGAGGTTCGATCGATTATCAAGAGGTAATTTGTATCTTTATTAGGTTTAGATCTTTAATTTCGCAAAGTAGTTCATAGTATTCTTCATTTTTCCTAATTTTTAGTCCGAAAAGTCTCTGATTTTGAAAATAGGATATCTCTTTGATTATAATTCCAAATCACTTGATTTTGGTTTCATTGGATTCCTCTTTTCATCAGCTTTTCGTGGATATCAAATTCATCAAATTCCGCGTTCATTTGACCCTTCAATTTTACGTTTGACCGAGGACTATTTATCCTTCATCAGAAGTCAAACGTTGACTTTTGGGGTCAATTACTTTCAATTTAAAAATCAGAATTTGATCATTTTGGTCTCTTTAGATTCCTCTGGTTCTTAGCTTTCTATTGACATATAAATTTCGAGATTTGGATTTCATTTGACCATTCAATTTGAAGATTTCCTCTGAGGTGTTAATTTCGGGGATTTTCTAATAGCTGATTTTCAATAATTCATAATAAATCCATTTCTTATCCAAAAATCACGAATTATAAATCCTTAAATTCCATTTTCTCTCTAGTTTCTGTATATATAATTTTCGCAATCTTCTGACTCTGTTTGATTCTCTGATTTTACAGTACACCTACTGTTGGTCAAAGTCAATGCTTTGACTTTGACTTTTGACTTTTCTCTGTCAAATCCAAGATTTCAATTCTTAAAACTTCTTATTAGGTCTATTAATATCATTTCTATTCATCACATCTTATTTTCTCTTATTTAAAACTCCTTTTAAACCTAAGTTTGACCAAGTCAACTCTGGGATTAAAGTCAACCCTACTCTCTGTGGATCGACCCGATACTTACACAATACTTGATTATTATATCTTATCTTTGTGAGTTCGGTTTTATAAATTTTTTTTGACCATCGTCTTTGTGTTTTAACGACGCGTCAAAATGGCGCCATTACCGGGGAGCATGCGTTTTTGATTTGATTGCTTTGATTTCTTGGTTATATTTAGGCTTCCGTATTCTATTGTTTACTGACTTGCAGAGAATTTATCAGAACCTATCAGTGGTGGAAAAGGTATAGCGTGGTAAGATTACCTAATTTTGCCCATTATTTGATTGTTTTGGTGCAATTTTGGTAGTCTATTTTGTGTTTTTCACCTAATCGAGACGTCGATTTTGATATATCTGAGATTCATTCTCTGTTATCAGTGAGTTATTAGTATTATTATCTCTATTGGTGTGCTTTTTGATAGTGTTTAGCTTGATCTATCTTTTTGGTAGATTAAGTGAAACATTTTTCATTTGGACATCATCCTTTTCGTCTCACCCTTTTCTGACATTCTTATATATATATATATATACTTGCTGTTATGTGATTTTTGGGCTTTAGATATGAATAGGCATCCTAGGAATCGAGGAGGAAGACAAGGACACCATAATCCGCAATCCACGAGGCATACAAGGAACAACGCCTTGTAGGAGGACCTCTTCGACACATCCGTACATTATATAGCTCCATCGCAGGCTTCTATCGATTCTATGCCAATCCCTGCCACACCAGAGCGAGGAGAACCTATAGACGCCCCTCTTCCTACCGAGGGAGTGAGACGACGCCTCAACGATTACGCTAGACCGGTCGTCTAAAGGCAGACTACGCGAGTCAATGCCCCTCTTCAACGAGGTGCCAATTTTAAAATTGACTCACATATTCTTGGCCTTTTACCCATCTTTCATGGAATACCATCGGAGGATCCATATAGACATGTGGATGAATTCAGCCAGATATGCGAATTCAATCAATTCCACAATGTCCCCTCCGAGACGACCAAGATGCGCTTCTTCCCCTTCACGCTTAAGGAAAGGGCAAAGGAGTGGTTTTTCATCTTGGGTCGTGAGTTTGATTCATGGAGAGATATGGAAGACGCATTTTTGCGTAAGTACTACTCGGTAGGTAAGACTAGTGCCGTGAGACGCGCCATACGCGAATTCTCACAAGGGCTGGGTGAGGTTTTTTATGAGGCATGGGAGAGACTTAGAGATCTCTTGAGACAATGCCCACATCATGGTATACCTAAGCACATGAGATTAGTCAGAATTTTTATGATGGTTTAGGTGCACCTGACAGATATTTGCTTGATGCCGCTAGTGGAGGCACATTCATAAGCAAATATGAGGATGAAGCCCTCGAATTGATCGAGTTGGTGGCGGAGAATAGCCATCATCATGCGGCTAAATCCTTCGGTGGGCGGAGCACCCCCGCAAAGGGAGGAATGTTGGATGCGAAGGCGGTGGAGACAGGTATGCTTTTAGATAAAATTGAAAAACTGACCGTGGCACAAAATTTGATCATGGATTCGCTTAAGATCCGACCGAGTTCTGATGGCCTCGCTCCAGTATCACATAGCAATGTTTCTCCGCATTCACATTGCTCTAATGTTGAGCACGTCGAGTTGGATTGCCCTGTGACGACAATTCAAGGTCCAGTTCCATTTCGGCCAAATCCTATGCCATATGCAGGTTTGAGCCAAACGGGTAGGTATCACCACCCGAATGAGGGTTATTCTAACTATAATAACCCATCTTATGTGCAGCAGCGGAGCGGGCAGCACACTTCATTTCATCAGCCCTTTGGATCCGCGCCGTAATTTATGGGGAACCCGAGGCAGACACAGTTCGCCTCCCATTTTCCCAAAGAGAGTTTACCGTCACACGCAGTGCCACCTACCGCAACCTCAGCTGATCCTATCATGAGTGCATTAGCACAAATGATGAGTAAATTGACTGAGGTTAGCGGCCGACTTGATAGAGTCGAAGGGGCTAAGGCCCAATGCTCCGATGCTTCTACCGATCAGAGGGATGGGAGGCGAATAGAGTTACCTTTCCAACCTCTAGCCAACCCTAGGAACCTAGGGCAAGCATCGTCGAGCCGTGCCCTCAATGTGAACCAAGATCAAATTGATAGCGCACAAGAGGAGGCACATGCGGAGAGACGGAAAACTTAGTTCTTGATGGGAGGCAACCCATTCTTATCTCTATCTTTTCATTTCTTGTCTACTTTTGTTCTTGTGTTAGCATTTGTTTTTACTTTTATACGTGTTGTTTACTTTGATGTTTGCTGTTGTTTCTTTATAAGTTTTATTTTTAGGTACAAAGGAGGAAGGAACATAAAAAGAAGAAATTCAGCTCTATAGCAACTTCAAAAATGAAGAAAAGAATGCAACCGATGCAAAATTCCCGCTAAGTTTTCTTTTCCCTCTTATGATTGTTTTTCCTTTACTGATGTGCATGCCATGTATATTGATTGTCATCACTTTTCCCATGAGCATGTTGAGTTTTATTGAGGACAATAAAAGGAATGAGCATAAAAATTCATCGAAAGTGGCGAGAGGGCCCAGGCGGCGGATGACGTGGCGAGCGGCTGACGTAGCGCACGGGACTGCCTCAAGGTGCGACGCGGCACTGAGGCCACGTGGCAGAGCGCGGGTGGCCCGCGCAGGAGGCACTTAGTGGCGCGGCCACGTGGCAGGGAGGCCACGCAGCCACGTGGGCGCCTGCGTGGGGCGCCACGTGTAAGGTAGGTACGAGAGGAGATAGTGACAACAAGTAAATAGGGAATCCGCTGCCCTATTTAACCGCGTCATATCCCCTTGTTTTTCCCGTGTGGGACTATGTTCCACACGTCTTACCTTTTGCAGGTGACGTGGACGCACGGCGGGCGTTGGATTTAGTTAGCACGGCAGAGATCGCAGTCCACTTTATCATTAAATCGAGACACGTGCCAGTGAGAAGATCGGCGGCCAATGAAAAAAAAGGAGGGATTTTCTCCCGCCTAATAAGACAAAACGTCTCTTTTTCAGGGCAGCGGTCAAGACTACGTGGACCAATGAAAAAAAAGAAGCCCTTTTTCCCCGCCTAATAAGACAAAATCTATAGCAGAGATTCCTTGCGACGCATTAAATGCGCCGCAATTGAAGCCAATAGAAATCTCTGACAGTCGCTGCACTGCATGAAATGAAACTGTGTGCATTAAATGCAACGCGGTTTCAACTCTCTACGTGGCCGCTCTTGATTCGCTGAAAGCGAATTTGCTAACGTGCCACGTCATTGATTGATACCTGCATTTAATGTATTGATTTTTTTACAGGTCGTTGGATGCGGCGTGGACGGTCGTGATCCTTCGCGATCAGAAGCATCGCGTGGACACGTCGGGAATGTCCAATCTCCATCGGACGGTCGTGATCTTCATCGCAAGATGCTCAACATCGGACAGTGCAGATAAGTCGTGGAAGAACTCCACGATCGCGGTCCGATCGAGCCGCGATCTCACATCTTTCATCGAAGAATCACTCCAACAGGATCCGACGGCGGCTGACCGAGATCCAGGACCACGATCGACGTTCGATCGTGGCCTGATCGTGGCCAGATTGTGCCACGATCGGGGCTCTTTTTGAAGCGAAATTCAAGCCGATTCATCCCGGATTTGAAGCCACAATGCCGCTCAATGCAAACCGCTCCCACAACGCCTTGATTGTGCCCCCACTAACCCGTCAATTTCCCATGATCTTTGGGCCAATTCTCCCTTTAAAAAGCCATGTATTTCTTCTTTGTTCTTTAACTTTTGATCGACTCGTGAAGAAATTAAGCGAGTTTCGAGGAAGATCTCTAGTTCATCGTGATCCCCCCGCGTTTAGACTCGATTGCGAAGCAATTGGAGCGGGATTGATCACGAATTTCTCCTTGATTTCATCGAATTTTCCCCTTGAATTCCGAACGTCCACGAGGAAGAATCTGAGCAAATTCGCTTCAACCCATGAGAATTGGAGCCCCATCCTTGCGCCAATCGGGTAAGTAGTGAGATTCAATCGATTATCAGGAGGTAATTTGAGCTTTTATTAGATTTAGAAGTTTAATTTTGCAAATTAGTTCAGTGTTCTTCATTTTCCCCAAATTTTACTCCGAAAATATGCTGATTTTGAAAATAGTATATCTCTTTGACTATAATTTCAAATCACTCGATTTTGGTTTCATTGGATTCCTCTTTTCATCAGCTTTCCGTGGATAGCAAATGAATCAAATTCTGAGTTCATTTGACCCTCCAATTTGACATTTGACCAAGGACTGTTCATCTTTCATCAGAAGTCAAACATTGACTTTCGGGGTCAATTAATTTTGATTTACAAATTAGAATTTGATAATTTTGGTCTTTTTGGATTCCTCTGGTTCTTAGCTTTCCATTGACATATAAATTATAAGATTTGGATTTCATTTGGTCATTCAATTTGAAGATTTCCTAGGAGGTGTTAATTCTGGGGATTTTCAGATAGTTGATTTTCAATAATTCATAATAAATCCATTTCTTATCCAAAAATTACGAAATATATATCAATAAATTTTATTTTCTCTCTAGTTTTCAAATATATAATTTTGGATAAGAAATGGTTCTCTGACTCTATTTGGTTCTCTGATTTTGCAGAACACCTACTATTGGTCAAAGTCAATGCTTTGACTTTTGACTTTTCTCTATCAAATCCAAGATTTCAATTCTTAAAACTTCTTATTAGGTCTATTAATATCATTTCTATTCATCAAATCTTATTTTCTATTATTTAAAAACTCCTTTTAAAACTAAGTTTGACCAAGTCAACTCTGGGATTAAAGTCAACCATACTCTCTGTGAATCGACCCGATACTTACCCAATACTTGATTATTATATCTTGTCTTTGTGAGTTCGGTTTTATAAATTTTGTTTGACCATCATCTTTGTGTTTTAACGACGCACGAAAATGACACGTCAAAGACGTCGATTCGTCAAGCGACCGCGGAATGTGATGGCGGTGTGGGCGTGTGGGTGTCAGGCGTGCGTCTTTGGAGGCGGGATTGCGCGAGTCAGGTGGGCACGAGATTCGGGATGGAGAGGAGAGGATTCGATGACTTGCGTCGCGGAATTTATGAACGTGACAAGGGGTAGATTTATTCCGCAAGGGACTGTGGAGATGAGGGGGACCAGGAGATGGTCAGAAGGGAGGTTAGATGAAGGTGGAATCGACGGCAGGGCGAAATCGGGGAATGGGCGTGGAGAGGAGGAGTGGTCGAGCGTGATTTTCGGAATTGAAGGGAATTCAGGATCAGGTGAAGTGGGAGGAACGATCTGGGTGGTGGCGGGACGAGGTGAGAAGGGGGGGCGGGAAAGCAGGGAAATCGGATCGGGAATGAGGTTGGTGGACAGGAATCCGGGATGGGAATTTCCCTGAGGGGTCAGGTGAGGAGGGGAGGTAGAGGCGGGAGGTGATGATGGGAACGATGGTCTGGGAAGCAGGTCGCGGGGGCAAATCGGGCTAGAGGGAAGGCACGCGAGTGGGGGGAGATAAGGAGGCCGTCGGAAACGGAGGGAAGGATGGGAAATGGATTGGGGAGAGGGATGGGTGCCCGGCGGGAAACACAGCAGGGGAGGGGGCAAGGTGATCGCGTTCACGGAGGGAGGGCACTGAGAAGTGGTGGAAAATCTGAGTGGTGGTGCGCAAATTGGTTCACGGGTAAGGGAGGGTGGAGGGGGTAGTGACGGGGAAGAAATGGTGGCGGAGTGGGGTTGTGGTGGTACCTTAGACGGTGAACCATGGGGGTAATGTGTGAAGAGAGCAAGAAGAGGCGGCGGTCTCGGCGGCGGGCGCGGCGGCAGCACAACTGCGTGCGGCGGCGGCGGCGGCGGCGGCGGCGGCGGCGGTTGGTCTTCTTCTCATATCTTCCTTGAGCAGCCACTTGAGAGGGAATTCACTCCTTTCTTTCTTCAAATGACGGCTAGGGTTTGTGGGGGGGGTCCCTTCCCCTCTTATAGAGCCCCTAGTGGGCCAAGAGAGGAAAGGGCCCACTTGAGGCCCACAACCCACACCTAACATAATCATAGAAAATAAAGGTCCACAAAGAGAAGGGGCCTTACGAATGGGATCCTGAAAAGGGAAGAACCCACCCGAAAGCCTAAAAGGGAGAGAAGAAGATATGCAAAGGCCCGCTTAAACACGTGCGAGCTAATAAAGTTCATAATAAAATAAAAGACTAGAAAGATAACTCCACGCGCGCACGAGCCCTGTGAAATGTGTTGTGGCGAGATGAGGTCCTCACTTGGTGTAGTGAAACTCGGCATCCTTCATCTTCGCCTGTCGAGGGGGCTGGACGCGCGCGGGTGTCGGCTCCTTCGGCGCCGTAGTGTCATGCCTTGGTGGCGACGGGGGTCGTACGCCACCACTCTTGCTGTGCATGAAGAAGGCTTGACATCCTTCTCTCTTATTCCTTCTGCCTTGTTCTTGTCAAACCATTTTTCTTGATTTTTCCACATTTGACATGGAGTGTCTTACGGTTTGAGGGAGTTTATTCTCCCATTTGAGGTTATTAGTCTCGATTTCGATTGGGAATCTCTCGATTTTGGTTTTATCATAACTCTTCTGCTGTGAAGCTCTTTTCATTCCAATCCACATCATAACATGAGCATTTTTTTATTATCATACTCACACCTTAAATAATCACTTTCAAATTCATGAACTCATAGAAACAGTTTATTTAAATTTGATCGCAAAAAGTTTTCAGCAATTCAATCGGAAACCATTCACGAGCACACCGCAACATAGAAGAACATACGGAAGCGAGCTTCAGGAACCGTGATAAACAGTAAACTGCACACGACGGGAGAGCCTTATTCGAGAAACAAAGTAGACGGGAAGAAGCGTTGTCCATGGGAAGATCAATTGCAGGAGAAGTTGGCCGGGACGGTTTTACCGCAGAAAGTGAGAAGCCTGGCGACATCTTGAGGGATGACAACCTGAATGCCGAGGAACCCGCGGAAAGCTGCAGCACAGATGCACGCCTTAGCTTGTGCGTTGGAGAGCCGGTTGATCAGAGTGCAACAGGGGAACCTCACAGGCTGAGCTCCTCTTCTGAGGTCGTTCACGACGGAAAGGCAAGTGAGCAGTCTGATGGGCAAAATATTGCATGTCACCGGGGGTGGAGGAGGGGAAGGTGGCGGTGGATGTGGGAGTTGAATTTCTTCCCCCCCCTTCACGCGCGCGTAGCACGTAAATCGGGGGGTCCCGCGTGAATAGTGTGCACGCGCCGATTTTCATGCCCCATAGCGCGCATTCGGCAGAATAGTGAGGCAGAAAAATAGGAGGTTATTGTTTTGTTTTTTTCTCCTTTCTAGCCTATAAATAGGGATCTTAGCATCCCTAAATGTATCTCTCTACTTCCTTTCTTCCTCCATTGTGTTAGTGAGTGGTTTAGTGCTTTTTAGTGGAATTTCTCTCCTCTCATTCTTCTTCTTCTTCTTTTGAGTGGTTGAGTGCAATTGTGAGTGTGCTCATCATCTTGAGAGGGTGCTTCTTGAGGTGATCAGCAGCCAACAGTGGCGAGGGTGGAGGGGGAGATGGTGGAGGAGGGGAAGGTGGCGGCGGCGAGGATGGAGGGGGAGATGGTGGAGGAGGGGAAGGGGGCAGCGGCGAGGGTGGAGGGGGAGATGGTGGAGGAGGGGAAGGGGGCGGCGGCGAGGGTGGAGGGGGAGATGGTGGAGGAGGGGAAGGTGGCGGTGGCGAGGGTGGAGGGGGAGATGGCGGAGGAGGACGCCGGCGACGGGGAAACTCAAAACGAGTTTTTCCTCCTCTATGAGCAGAAACGCTGGTGGCAAAGAGAAGAAGGCTGAGCAGAAAAGCCGAGGTAATTGCTCGGATTTCGAAGCCCATTGTGGCGGACTACGAGTCCGCTCTGTTGCGCTTTTAGGGTAGAGATGAAGGTTACATCTAGGGCAAAATGATTGCATGATTCATGCATGGATTGCATGGAGATGAAGACTTTCGCGACGAGAACGTGCGGGGTCCCTTTCGCATTTAGGGTTCCAGCGGTGAGGAAAAGCAAGCCCCATCATTTTGTTTCGCATTTATGCTTTGCCAAATCAGTTGACTTTCGATAAAACAGAATACCGAGTTTGGCAAAGAGATTTTAATCTGTAGGTTCACTGCTAAACAAAAAACAGAAGCTGTGCGTGAACTCATGATCAAAATTCTTTCTAACCTGTTTTCAAAGCATCAATCTTTGTCAAGCTTTAGATGACTCTGATTCTCAAGTGCTTTTTCATGCTCTGTCACCCGCAATGGAAATGAGGGAAACTAAGCTCTATTCATTGACATGTGATGGACAACGAGGGTCAGTACTATCTTAATATTCAATGAGGAAACATAGAGATATTACTATTGTAATCTTGGCTCCGGGGAAAAAATAATTTGATGTACATGAAATATAAAAATTTTGTGATTCTACAGGTAATAATTTTGTGAAACATGCTCTCAAAGTTGTTTTCCACGGTCAAACTTTATGGAAAAAAAATTAAAGGAATAACCCGGTTACATACCCCGCACAAAGTCCCAGATAAGTCCAGGGAAGATTAGGGCATACACTTTATCCTTGGCAAGATTAGAGGTTGGACTTTATCGTTGAGAAGATAAAAATGAAGACATTATGAATCATATCTGTAGTATTTGATATGTTTTCCAAAGTTGCTCATTGTATTCCATTTTTCACAGCATACAATGCCTCCCAAGTGGAAAAAATAATTTAAGTGAACAATCAGGTTACATTGTGTTCCTTGATCTGATATCTCTAAAATTTGTTAGCCATCTTTGTAAAACCGTTTATTGAAAGATGAAATATTTGAAGACTAGTGAATCCATTAAACAAAAAGGGTAGAATGTTTATCGTGAGTTTAGGGAACTTTCTGCAACCCTTAAACCGATTCAGATGCAAAGGCCAAGTTGGGTTACAAATCCAATCCTCCCCTCTGCCGATGGAGGGTACAAAAAGGCAATAACAAACAAAAGACTGGCATTGAACAAAGATACGAAACTTCAAGTGGCGCATATTTGTTGCAGAATTTGGCCTCCTTTTTCCTAAACACAAAAAATATGTAATGATCATTGATAGATAAATCATAAGTTCAACTCGCAAAGGATATCACAAAATGATGCTGGTGAAAGCAGTTTTAAGAATATGTCATCTAATTGATGCTTCGAATCTACCGGCATTATCTTGAGAGTACCATCAAGCACCATATCTTGTTCAACATGGCAATCCATTGCAATATATTTGGTACATTTATGATTATGGGATTGAATGCAATCTGCCTTGCCACTCGGTTATCACAAAAGAGGTTTATAGGGCTAGTGCATCGTACTCCAAGGTCATCAAGAAGTTGATGTATCAAGAAAATTTAATCAGTGGCATCACCATGGCTCTATATTCTTCTTTGGTAGAAGAATTGGAGACTGTCATTTGCTTGTTTGATTTCCATGACATCAAGGAGTCTCCAAGGAATATTCACAATATGCTCTGCAAGCTTCATGTGTCACAACATGTAGCCCCATTAGCATCAAAGAATGCTAGCAAATTCATCCTAGAGGTACAACTAAAAAATTATCCTTTTCAAGATGAGGATTTTTATAATGAAGAATGTGATTCGATGCTTGAAGATATGAGTCACATTGCTATCCACAGATTGGCTAAGCTTGTGTATTGCGAATGCAATGTCCCAGCAAGTCAATCCTAGGTTTATTAATCTGCCAATTACTCTTCAATAATGTAAGGGATGTTTTAATAGAATTCATCATGGATGGAAAGACATTGCTCTGCATCCATGGGTGTGTCACTCAATGCTGCACCTAAAAAGCCAAAATTCCCACGAGTTGAAGAGCATAATTCTACGGAGTTAGATAAATGCCCATTCATGGATAAGAAATTTATAGTCCCAAGAAGTATCTCAACGTACCTTTATCTTCAAGTTTAAATTTATCACGTGTGCCTCATGTGGCACATGCACAGACTAGTGCATGGTGACACACAAGTGTACGTGCCATGTCAGCTGCCGTGCCAGCCCGCACTTAACAACATTAATTTTAATGATTTTAATTTAAATAGATCCAAAATAATTCAAAATAATTTGCAAGAAGTCTAGAAAAATCCCTTATAACTATAAAATCATATATTTTAAAATACAACTCATTTTTAATTCAATTTTTTCTTGTTTCATTAGGAATGAATTGAAGAAATAATAATAGATTAAAATTTTAAGTAAAAAATACACCAAAGTACTCAAGAAAAATAAAACTTAATAATGTTAGAGTATAAAAAATAATCTTCTCTTCTTATTTGAAATTTATAATTAAAAAAATCTCAAATATAAATGGGGATAATATATTTAAAACCTAACTATTCATTCTGCATGATTAACCTCTAAAATAATAAATTTAGAGATTCTTTGAATAAATTGCACTCAAAGCATGATAACATGCATAGGAATGTTATGAATTATGGGTAAAAAAATGCTCAACTAGCCATTTGATCTACATCATAAGTTTCATGTTATCACTTGCATATCTAGAAAATGACCCAATAAAAAGGTTTAGTTGGTCAACAAGAAAATGTGAAGTTGTTGCTAACTTTTTTGTCAAAACAATGTCGATAAATGAGGAAATAGGGAGAATAGTCAATAGATAGATTTCTTTGCCTTTTAGTGCTGATTTGGCATCCAGTAACTTGATCTTTCAAAAAATCAAGCATGTGTATGCACCAACATCTTTCAAAATTTTTTTGAGCAATGCATACCTCAAATACATCAGCAACTTGATCTTTTGCAGAGCAAAACTTGACTTCAGTAGTTCTTGAAATTACTTGATCTTTATGAAACAATAGCTTCTATGTGTTTTCTTCTTCAATAAACAGTAGCTTATTTGTCATATATATAATTTAGCTACCGTTAAAATATATCATTTTTCAACTTGATGGTACAAAGTTCAATTTTTTCATTACTATTTCATCTAGATAGCTTGTTATTTCATCTTGTGTGTTGAAATATACTATGCTTTTGAAGATGACAAAGTTGTCATCTCTTGCTTCTTTGAGGTTCCAAGTATGGTACATGACCCTAAATTCAACACACAGTCATGGAAATTGTATCCTTTACAACAATTTCATTCACACAAGATGAAGCTTTAACATTTGGCCAGTGTGGGTTTGGAACATTTTTTGAAACTCGACCTATACGTAATCACTTTCACAATTCAAGACACAAATTGATCGCACAATAAAAATTCAATCGCACAAGATAAAAGCCTTCTTATTTTCTGTGTGAACTTGGTGCATTTATTTTTCCTCAAAACTTCATTAATCACTTCCACAATCTGAAGACAAATACTCAATTACTTAATTCAATTTCATGGAAATTAGGTCACAGCTTTAATATTTGGCCGTAGGGAGTTTGGAGAATTTTTTGCTCCTCAAATTTATTAGTTTATTACTTTCTCATTTTGAAGACACAAATTTATCTTTTATCTAAATTTCAATTCCCACAAGGATAAAACTTTGATAATTGACCCATGTGGTTTGGTGGATTTTGTATTGTGCAAACCTTTAGTAATCACTTTCACAATTTGAAGACAAAAATGTTATTTTGAAGATTTCACATCAACGGGAAGGTTTGGCACCTCAATGTCAGCTGTTTGCCACCCTTTTATTTCAAATTTCACTCTCCTATAGTGAATGCTTTAATGTTTTTCCCATGGGGGTGTGGAGAAATTTTTTGCAATGGCTCGATAATGATTATTATAATTTTAAGACACATATTTATCTTTTACCTTAGTTGTAATTCTCACCAGGTGAAAACTTTAGTATTTGGGCAATGTGAATTTGGAGCATTTTGTGTTGCTCAAAACCTTAAATAATCATTTTCACTATTTTACAAGTCAAATTTGTTCTTTTAAATAAATTTCATTCTCATGAGTTGAAAGCAATATTATTTAGCGATGTGGGCTACAAGAATTGATTTTTTTCATTCAACCTTGATAATCACTCTCGGACCTTTGAGACACAAATGTTATCTTCCTTCCTTGAGTTTCATTCTTGCAAGATGAAAGATTGTAACATCTAACCCATGTGATTTTGGAGCATTTGTGTTGTTCCTCGCACTGTTAATAATCACTTTTACAGCTTTAAGAAACAATTTTATCTTTCATCAAAATTTTATTGTTACTCGACTAAAGCTTTAACATTTGGCACATGTGGGTATGGAGCCTATTGTGAAGTTCAATATTAAATAATGACTTTCATAGCTTGAGGACACAAATCACTATGTCATCTCTTTTAATAATGACTTTCATTCTCACTATGTCAAATCTTTAATATTCTCACTATGTCAAAGCTTTAATATTCTTACTAGGAGCGTTCTTTGTTCCTCATACCTTGAAGACTCAAATCAATGGCCTAAATTTTATATAAACAAGGTGAAAGCTTTAATACATAAATTTTATGTAAACAAGGGAATGAAGCATTGTTTTTCACTCACACACACACAATAAATAATCGCTTTCAATGTCGTACTTTACAGAGGAACACATGCCTTGACAATCAATTTGAACATGAACACTATTCAGCCACTCAACGAGTACCATTCACAAGTAGACGACGACGCAGCAAAGCTCGCGTGGGAAACTCGATATCCCATCATGCAGAGTATACTGTGCACGACGGGGGAGACCCTTATTGGAGGAAGAAAGTAAACGGGGAATAGTCTTCTCCTGGGAAGATCAACTGCAGGAGAAGTTGGAAGGCACAGTTTTACCGCAGAAGGTGAGAAGGCTGGAGATATTTGCTGGAATGCCGACTTGAGGGCCGAGGAATCCACGGAACGCGGCAGTGCAGGCGCATGCCTTAGCCTGATCATCGGACAGTCGGTTGATCAGAGCGCAACAGGGGAACCTCGCTGGTGGTACTCCTCTTCTGAGATCGTTGACAACGGGCAAGCAGACTAAAAATCTGACCGGGCGACTTTGGCATGTCACCGGAGGTGGCGGAGGAGAAGGTGGCGGCGGAGATGGCGGAGGAGGAGATGGTGGCGGCGGAGATGGCGGAGGAGGAGATGGTGGCGGCGGAGAAGGTGGCGGAGGAGGACGGCGACGGGGACGGGGACGGGGAAAGGGAAAAGATCTTCCCCTCTGAGCAGAAACCGTTGTCACACAGAGAAGAAGACTGAGCAGAATAACGGAGGCCATTCCTCTCGTTGTGGAAGCCATTGCAGCGGACTTTAATCAAACCCGTTTTCTCGCGTTTGTAGGGTGGAGATGAAGGCTATTTATAGGGTAAATTTGATTCTGCGATTCGTGCACGAAGATGAAGACTTTCGTCCCCAGAACGTGCAAGTCTCTTTCGCAGTTAGGGTTTCCAGCTGCGTACGTGACATCATTGTCACCGGTTCTGGCGAAGAGGAAGAAGCTCAATTTAATTATCAGACAATAGACTAGAAACAAGTTAAAATTCCTGCCAATCATTGAATTTAAATAGGAAAAATCGCCAAGCATAAGTGCTAATAAAAGTTGCAAAATATTATATTCCTTCAATTTAAACCCAATAAAAATGGAAACTGATAGATTCAGGCGTAGTTTTCCTGTTTCGTTATCCTTAGTGTGCTACTGTTTTTTCCTTCAAACTCTCATGATGTTGATCATCTTCAAGTTTTAGATTCTTTACTTTCATGCCAGATTAATTCACTGATAACCAGAAGAATAAGGGAAGAAATCCGATTGAAATTTCTTTTCATTTCGTTTTCTAAATTTCTGTATGGTTTCAGCAGGTCAGAGACTGAATTTCTCAATTTCTTCGGATGTACTCAGATAAAATGGCTTTTTTTCTTGATATTGGCTAGTTGAACAGAAAATATAATTAATTTTAAGAATCTACATTTAGATAATCATTTCCGAAGATTCAACTAGATAAGTTTGAAAGAGACCCTTTAGGGTTTCTGGTGGTTAGATCCTATTTTTGACCAAGACTGATCGATATACTTCTCCAACCGCAATTTTGTTAATTAAGAACGATTGGAAAAGAAATGAAGATCAAAATATTGAAAGTAATGACTGAATTGACTTGACGTGAATAGGGATTGAAAATAATGAAATTCATTTAGTTTTTCAATTCTTGAAAATATAACTGTTCAGCGCAAAATATTCCCCCAGTTTTGTTAGATCAAATCAAAAGACAACCCTAAATTCATACACATCGTATGCATATGCGTTTTTTGTCTTATAGCCGAAAGATTTACTCATGTTCTTCTTTCATGGCAGCTGGAGTTCCCTCGATCTGTTCTTTCAATCAGTGATTAGATCAAGAGGATGGGATTGGATAGGGATGCGCAAATCCCTCAATCCAGTCGTCAATCCGCCCCATGTGCTCTCGATCAATCGGTAATGAAGGCAATTATTGAATGCGATAGCTGAGCGACCTCTCATTATCACTCACAATCGGATCATCGATCACATTGAGGGGTAATTTTTTTCAATTTCCTGTAACTTTAATCGTTTTTTATAATTATTTTAATTTTCTGTCAATTTTTCAGTGCAGAACAATGATCAGGCTGACAATCACTTCCTCTATGGATGCACCTATCCCAACATCTATTGAATTGAAGGATCTCCATCCAATCATCGATCAGATTGAGGAAGTGGTTTACACCCCTCAATCCAGTAGTCTAAGCGACCGAATTGACTGAACGAGGGGATCGATAAAGATAAAATCGACTAAGATCCCCTTGATAAGATCAGGTCAACATTCCCAACACAGGAAATATGATTCTATCGCTGTGGTAATGGATAGGTTTCAAAATTGATAATTTTATTCCATTTTTCTAAACATCTGATTCCTCCCACATAGAAAAACTGTCTTCCAATGAAAGACTTAGAATACACGGTGTCCCTTCTTGCGATCTAAGATTCACAGACTCTATTTTCCAAAACCCTTCAGCACATGTTAGATCCTCTCCTTTAAAGGATAGAATTTTCCTATAATGTCACGGTCTAGGGAACGGCAACCAGTGATCGAATCGAGGGGACCAGATCACATGGACACGATTGAATCCCTCGATCCAATCATTGATCGGCTTAATTAGCCATTGATCAATCAGAGATCAAGGCCTCGATATCGATCATTAATCCAATTGTCGCTCAGATCAACACAAAATCGATCACGATCTCCCTCCTCTACCTGATCTGATTATGCTCCGTATCTAAGTCAATCTGTCCAGTCGATTTTGATTTCAGCTGAATTATTTTTTGAGCGCACTGTTGATTTGGATGAGGATAATGACAAACAGATGACGGATCATCGTCTTCTGTTGACCTATTTATTGAAGTTTTCAAACGTCCCTCTCATCCAGCCCGCATCTGGGTTGACTTTCATGTCGAAAAAGCTTTTGTCACTATCCATGAAGGCTCACCTGGTCGCATTCAAACCGGCCCTAGCCCAGGCAAATACACTGAATTACGTTCGCAGACTTTGCATGCTCGATCAACGGGTAAAACATGTTGACTTATTCCGCAGAAGATTAAACGGGCAAACGATCGTGGACACATAAACTGCCAGAGCGAGATAAGGCTGCGTTCCCAAGGGGAAGATGAATTGCTGCTGAAGTTGGATGGCACGGTTTTCTTGCATTTTGTGAGGTGCAAGGCGATATCTCCAGGAATGTCGATTGGACTGACAGGGAACCGCGGAACTGACGAAAACCTTAGTATGTCGTACCGCGGAGACTGCTTTGCTTCGTGGGATGAAGGACCCACCATGAACTTGTGGAGAATAGGAAACCCTCCTTCTTCCCCACCAAGGCGGAACTCCTCCCGGTTGATTGAAGGAGAAACGAGGACAACTTTTAGAAAAAGCTAGAGGAGAGGAGAAAACGGTCAAGAGAAACTCTTGATCCTGATTGAAATCGCAGCTAGCAAAACAAGGGGGAAAGAAAACAGCAGACTGGTTGACAGCCCCTCTACCATGACCGACGCAGCGATCTCCCGGGATTCATATCTGGTTTTCTTGATCTCCCTTATTCTGTTGGTTTTTCTTGTTTATTTCTCTTCTTCTTGATCTTCCGGTGTGGTTCGTGGCGCTGGTCAGAACTAACAGATCTTGATTCTTGACACAATCTCCACTCTTCCATGCTCCAAACACAATCTAATAAAGCGATGCCTCGTGACAATATGCTTTGATAAACTGGATTCTTGCCCACCCCAATGCATGATTTGTCATCCACAAAAATCTTCACAGTTTGGGATTTTTTTCCCTTTAGCCTACCCATCAACCATCTTAACCAAATCCCAGCTTGGGGGTTGGGAGGAGTGGGCTGCGGCGGGTGTTAAATCAGGTTCTTTTTTTATATATTCAATGACTATTCACTCCTGCCACTCGTACACCAGTCTATTTATTTTCTACCAGACAAGGGATCCAAGTCCCCCAATCTAGTCCCAACAGGGCATAGCCCTCTTAAGTTGCATTTCGTATCGTTAATCCCCAAATACCAACTAGTAACTGGTCAAGTCAATTACATCAAATTCTACACATGAACTTATCGTCTGACCCCCTTCATGCTTTTGATTAGTAACCTCTCTCTATCAAAATCCTTCCATTTCTCTTTGCTTATCCTGTCCTCTATGGGCAGCAGTGGCTATTAAATCAACTTCTTTTGTGTATTTAAGTGATCTACATCCTTTTGTATATTCATTGATTATTCACTCATGCCACTCGTACACCAGTCTTTTTATTTTCTACTAGACAAGGGATCCAAGTCCCCCAATCTAGTCCCAACAGGGCATAGCCCTCTTAAGTCGCATTTCATATTGTTAATCCCCAAATACCAACTACTAACTGGTCAAGTCAATTACATCAAATTCTACACATGAACTTATCGTCTGACCCCTCATGCTTTTGATTAGTAACCTCTCTCTATCAACATCCTTCCATTTCTCTTTGCTGGTCTCCTCCTCTATGGGCAGTGGTGGTTGTTAAATCAGCTGATTTTGTGTATTTTAGTGATCCACATCTTTTTTTATAAATTCAATCATTATTCACTCATGCGACTTGTACACCAGATTTTTATTTTCTACTATGCAAAAAGATCCAAGTCCCCCAATGTAGTCCCAACAGGACATAGCCCTCTTAAGTCGCATTTCATATTGCTAATCCCCAAATACCAACAACTAACTGGTCAAGTCAATTACATCAAATTATGCTTTGACCTCCTCACACTCTTGATTAGTAACCTCTCTCTATCAACATCCTTCACATTGTCTTCTCTTGTCTTGTCCCCTATGGGCAGCGATGGTTGTTAAATCAGCTTCTTTAAGTGATCTACATCTGTTTTTATATATTCATTGACTATTCACTCATGTCGTTTGTACACCAGTTTTTTTCTTTTCTACTAGGCAAGGGATCCAAATCCCCTAAGCTGCTCCCAACAGGAAATAGCCCTCTTAAAGTCGCTCTTGATATTGCTAATCCCCTAATTCCAATTAGTAACTGTTCAACCAATTACATCTAAGTCTACACACAAACTTATGGTCTGACCTCCTCACGCTCTTAATTAGTAGCCTCTCTCTATCAATATCCTTCACTTTGTCTTCTCTTGTCTTGTCCTCTATGGGCAAAGGTGGTTATTAAATCGGCTTCTTCTGCGTATTTAAGTGATCTACATTTTTATTTTATTTATGCGACTCATACACCAGTTTTTTTGTTTTCTACTAGACAAAGGATCCAATTCCCCCAAGCTACTCCCGACAAGAGATAGGCTTCTTAAAGTGTCTCTTGATATTGCTAATCCCCTAATACCAATCATTAACTGGTCCAGTCAATTACATCAAAGTATACACATGAACTTATGGTCAAACCCCCTAGCGCTCTTGATTAGTAACCCCTCTCTATCAACATCCTTCACTTTGTCTTCGCTTTTTTTTCTTGTTTGGATAGACTACTAGACCTCTACTTTTTATTCTCTACTCCCCTTTTCGCCTGCTGTCCACTATGAAGTCCTCAAGCCTCATCACTAGTCCACGCACACTCTAAGTAGCCCACTTAACCTTGATCCCCTATGATCATGCAAGGTAGAGGAAGAACACACCTCAAGTTGACTATTCAATCAACCCTATTGACTCATCCTCAACATACAAGTGACTCACCAAAAGTCCCCCTAACCCTCACAAGTAACGGTGCCTGGCCCAATGTCCACCTTGTTTATAAGGGTCATTTTGACTATTCATTTTGACTATTTTATAATGATAAAATATTGTATAAAGAAAGCACACACACCATATTATATAATGATAAAAAATATCAAACCTAATTAAAGAAAAATAATTAGATGCATATAAATTGTAGTAGTATAAAAATTATTTCTAAACTAGACGAACTTAATATTCTTTTTTGAGTTGACTTTGCCTAAGAATCATCATAAATCAAATTACATGTAATGCAATCAAACATTTTAAAGGACTTCAATTTCGCTTTCTTTCAAATCTTGCATATTATGAATTCATGTTCATCATAAATTTTGGGGGGAAATGTTAAAGAAATAAATGGTTGCAAACACTTATGTTGCCTAGTAATAATTTGCAATTTTTTTCACTCATCATACTTGTCACCATTTCAAAAATATTTGATTCCTTCTTTAAGCTATTTCATTTCAATGTGGCATCTTCTTCACCTTGAATTGCCTTCTAATTTTATGCTCTTTTCAAAATCATCTTCCTCAATTGGTGTATATGGTTTTTATTGACCACCCACATATGTTTTTAGTTATATCTTTAAACTCAATAAACACTGAAAAGTTTCAAATTTTTTATTTATAAAAAAAATCCAAGTCATGGAGGAATAATCACCAAAAATTAAGAGAAATACCCATTGTCGTTCAACGATGGATTTTTCATTGACTCGCATAAGTTTGAATGAATTAGGTCTAGACATACATTTGCTCCCCAAGCATGACGTACTAGAAATGATTTTCTTTGTCACTAGTAAAATTATGATTCATAGATATGATTTTTTAGGAAATAATGTCATTAACCATTTTCCTCTCATTCATAAATTTGAAGGCATTATGAAGCAAATGGTCATACTTAAGTGCCAAATGCAAGTCTTGCCTCATTTCAAGTCAACCTAGGGAACTCTCTTGACCCCTAAAATTCTTATTAGAAACATCTTTTCCCAACCATTAGAAGTGAAATCTGAGGCATATTTGGTTTTTTTTCCAATCATGCACCAATTATCCTAAAAAATATTAATTATAACATAGTTCCACATTTTTTCCTAAACATAAAAAAGTATTAATGAATTTCATATGAAACTAAACATCCTTTAGAAATTTTTAGTCATTGAATTTCAATCAATCCCAATAGTCTTAATGCCTTGTATTGAAAATCTATGTTCACCACCCATTTGACCTTGAACTCTCTTTGAAATTCTAAGCTCCTTCTCATGTGCCATATGACTGCTAGACGAGCAATCCCTAAACTGCACATCATCTCCAGCCATAAATAACATGGTGCATGATAGAAATGGATAGTTGATATCCAAAAAGTTGTGGTCATTGAAAGTGCAAGTTCATATATCAAAAGTTATACTAAACTCTTTGAATTCAGCTTCAAAATTCAGAATAGCGGCGACTCAATATTGAATCCCCAAGGATGGTTAAAAGACTGAAATCAAATAATATTTTTTGTATTTTTAGATTAAGAAAATATAAATAATCGATGAAAAGAAGGACATGTATGCAGAAAATGTAATGAATCAATCAAGCACTTTCTAACTCCTTGCAAAGATCAAAAACCATTGTTTTGACAGTGGAAATATAACTTAAGGTTTCAAAACATTGAAATACGAATAAATATATTGAGAAAATGAAAAATATCAATGAAAAATTATTATAAGATAAAGATTTATGATGAAAAATGATTCCGTTAAAAACTCCTTCGAGAGCATGTACATTTAATCCAAACTTGGCGTCTTGCACCTAACACAAAGAATGAATAGAAAAGAGAATAAATTCACTATAAATTATAATGTATACACGAAGAATGATCTATTAGTGTCCTTTTTCCTCCTAGCTAGCCAATGTTCGAACACACGACGAAAGCTTTTAAAAAACCTGTTTTTTCTAGCTAAGAATTTAAATGACACTATGAGGACAAAGAGGGTAAAATCAGAAACATGCCCCCAAAATTTCATCCCCTAACTCCATTGAGATCATGAGATGTCATGATTTCAATTTGGAGCATTTCAGGCCTCTAGTTTTCCCTTTAAATTTTCTTTATTAATCACTAACCATCTAATTAATCATGATAAAAGTTGAAGACCACCAACTCCCCATGTTAGAATAAATGTGGAATGCACATGATTGCATCACATGAAGAGGAAATTTAGTTGACTTGGTCAACTAGAACTAGTGATCCACAATGCGGACATGTCCATATGAAAATTTAAATAGTCTCACACTGGATAAACAGAAAATATATTTCGGCTTAATGTATGTTAAGATCAAAATCTTCATGTGTTCAAGCCCGACAAACTTTTCATGTTTAAGCTAGGAAACTATGAAGAAATTGAGATAAAGGATGTATAGTTTTCTAGATCAATCGGCAAGGATTTGAGGGCGAGGCAATACCAAATTTTATGATAGGAGAAGAGAACACTAAAGGTTAACAAGAGTTCCTAATTGTGAGGACAATTAAAATATGTAATTTTTGGAGAAAGATTAAAGATTTATTAATAAGCAAAAATCTTGGAAGGGAAATGAAATAGAAATGGATGGTAAAGAAGAGAAAGATGAAGAGAGGAAGTGAGAGAGTGAGAGCGAGAAGAGGAGCCTTCAAGGGAAGAGGGAGAACAAGAAAGATAGAGAGAGAAGCAAAAGATGGAGGGATCCGACAAAGACAAAAAAGGAAACAAAGTTTTGAGAGAGACAAAGAGAAAAATCACAAGAGCAATAGTCTAAGCGATGGTGACTAGGATTAAGAGAGAAAGAGAGATTTAGAGCAAGTGAAGCATCAATCAAAAGAGATGGATGAAGAGGGAGAGCTAGAGAGAACTCGAAACGACAGGGAAATGATTGAGAGCAGAAGAGAGAAGGGGTAGCGTGAGAGACGGTTACTAAGAGTGAAAAAGAGAGACCTCACAAAATTAGGAGATGAATCAGAAACTAGAGACAAAGATGGGGAAAGCGCGAGAAAATGGAGAAGGGGGAGAATGAGGACGTGAATCCAATGCAGAGCGAAGAGAATATGTGATTGAAAGAGATGGAGAGAGCGGGTGAAATAAAGATGGGAAAGCATGAGCGAGAGCAACACAAAGAGAGAAAGAAAGAGAGGAAGAGAGTGTTATTGGAAGAAATAGAACCGGGAGGGTGAGAAAACACTAGGAGAAGGGGAAGAGAAAGAGTAAGAAATTGAGAGAGAGAGAGAGAGAGAGAGCGAAACTGACAGTGACCAAGAACGAAACAGAGAAATTTTGGGAGAGTAAGAGAGGATAGGAATGTAAAGAGGAAGAAGAAATTGAGCGATATGAGGGAGAGAGAAAATTATAATGCAGTAGAGGAGGAGACGCAAATTGGGGCTATTGAACAAGGAAGAGAGAGATTGATCGTGAGGGGAGATTAGGAGAGAGAAAGGCGATTGCAAGAGAAAGAGAGAGAGAGAGAGCAAAAGAAAGAGGGAGAAAGAGAGAGCGCAAGAGAGGGATGCGATGTTGACGCTAGCCTAGAAATTATGGGTGATCCTATTCTAATAGAGATTGATTCTATAGGAAGATTGAGTTTTTAGGCATCCTAGTTTGCAGAGTTATTTGAATGGTTATTAGAAGCGGTTACTTTGTTGAGGCCTTTAAAATTGGCCATGTATGTCTCCCTACGATAACGTGAACTACGTCTTTTTTCTTCTCTTCTTTTCTCAATGGAGAGCGGGCTTCCTTCAATAGTGTTTGCCCTGGGCTTTTGTGAGAACACATGGAATCAAAGCGCAAGCTTCACGGCTTGATGCAAGATTTCTCTTTGTGAGAATGTCGGAGGGGAATGACGTTGTAGTTCCCAAAGCACCAAGGAACACTGGGGATTTTTTTCCTTCAGGAGGTTTCCTCACCTTGTCCAAGATGAACTATTTTATGTGATAAAGAAGTTGAAGGTTACCTTGGAGGCTTATAGTTTGTGGGATGCAATCGTGAAGGAAGATGTACCTGTCAAGAAGGACAGGTAGGCACTCATGGTAATTTATGCGGCATTATAGGAGGAGATTTTCAAACAACTTGATGATGAGATAACCGCAAAGGAGACGTGGGAGGTCCATCAAAAGAAGTTTGTGGGCACTGATCGAGTCAAGAAGTCAAGGATCCAGAGCCTAAAGAAGGAGTTTTATCACATCCTCATGGGAAATGAAGAATCGGTTGGTGATTTTACTGGAAGATTTTCGAGCATCATTATGAAACTAAGAGCCCTAGGAGAGAAAGTTTCAGAATAGGAAATTGTTTTCAAGTTGCTTCGTGCAACACCGTTGGTGGCATTGACGACATGTCGCTTGAAGAAGCCATTGGATCATTGATGGCTCAAGAGGATAAGATTAAGGATCGTCGTACTGCTGATAGCAAGAGAGCATTTTTTACACAATCGCATACCAAGACCAAAGAAGAAGGAGACAGCTCACATGGTTCCCGTGGAGGCCGTGGTCGCAGACGTGGGCGTGGTCGAGGTTATGGAAATGGTGAAGATGGATGTGGCAATGATAACAATGAGAAGCCACAAGATCAATCAAGAGTCAAGTGAGAAGCCACGATGACAGTGAAATCTTTTCACCTTCTTAGGAGGTTTGTCAACCACCTTCTTGTGGGGAGTCTACCCATTACACCTTTTTAGGAGACTAGTCACTCCATTTCTCTTGGAAGTCAATGATAGTCAAAATGATTCTTGAGACGTCAAAGGTGGTCAAAGGCATTCTTGAAGGGTCAAAGAGGTCAAAATTCTTCTCTTTTATTTATTATTGATCAATTAGATCTTTCCTAATTTTTAGGAAGGATCCATATTTATAAGAGGAGAAAGAGGTAAGCGCACCTCCTTAGGGAAGTGGTAAGGTTACCTCCTCTTAGACTATTGTCAACCCACTCCCTATGGAAGTTTTTGTGGGCCCCACATTCTTAAAATGGGCTCTCCCACCTCTTTAGGAGGTGATTATGGGTGTGGCCTATGGATTTAATCTCCACCATTCATATGGTTGCACCAAAAAAGACTAAATCTCCACCATTGATTCAAAGAAGCCTCTTACATGACATATAAAAGAAACTATTTCTTCCTTTTTTTCGTTGTTTTTACTCTCTCTTAGCATCAGGCTACCAGAAGGAAAAGGAGAGGCTTAGGCCCAAGCTTGACCTTGTTTGGTGTTCAATTTTGTTATGGAGGCAAGATCAAGTGGAGGATTGAGCTCGTAACGAGTTAAGCATCACCCGGCCTAGGACTCGCATCAAAAAACAGCTTAGTGTGAAGATTTGGATCTGACTTTCTATTGTAATCCCCTTCATGGATAGCGTAGAACCTAGTTTCCTTTTTATATTTTACATCTTTTATATTTTCTTTAAACAATCTTTCATAATTTTTCACCACTCTTCCATCATCTTCTACTATATCATTCTCATTTCTATAATCCATCATTCCATTCTCAATCTTTTCATCATTATTTATCATGTAATATAAATAAATATTTAGAATTTTTTTCATACCATATTCTATTTCTTTAGCTCTTCATATTTCTCCAAGATCCCTTCTACCATTATTTTTTCCCTATAATAGTATCTCTACTCGTTAAAAGCACTAATCTCATCCCCTAGGTTCCCTAAGGTTTCGAACCTTACTTTACAATTATACAAAGTGAGAAATTATAAACATTATTCCACTAAATAAAGTTAAAACAGTGACTAAAAATATCCCGAAATCGAGTTTATAATAAGGATCGTCAAAAGGCTTACGATGGAAGATAGGTAACAGGCTCATAACGTGGGAGTGAATCTTAAAATTTGCACTTCTATTAAGGGGAATTTTGACACAAGTGATAGGTCTTTGGAAGACGGCTAAGGTGCTTCTTAGCGTTTCCCTCATCATTTTGGGCCATCTCTATGAGTCCTAAGGTCATATAGTGCGGAGAATATGAAGGTGAATGCAAGATGTTTTTGAATTGACCTAAGTGTATAGGGTTATTTCT
>CM044117.1:5879953-5908800 GCA_024174645.1 Lemna minuta | reverse complement strand
CTTTAGTAATCACTTTCACAATTTGAAGACAAAAATGTTATTTTGAAGATTTCACATCAACGGAAGGTTTGGCACCTCAATGTCAGCTGTTTGCCACCCTTTTTATTTCAAATTTCACTCTCCTATAGTGAATGCTTTAATGTTTTTCCCATGGGGGTGTGGAGAAATTTTTTGCAATGGCTCGATAATGATTATTATAATTTTAAGACACATATTTATCTTTTACCTTAGTTGTAATTCTCACCAGGTGAAAACTTTAGTATTTGGGCAATGTGAATTTGGAGCATTTTGTGTTGCTCAAAACCTTAAATAATCATTTTCACTATTTTACAAGTCAAATTTGTTCTTTTAAATAAATTTCATTCTCATGAGTTGAAAGCAATATTATTTAGCGATGTGGGCTACAAGAATTGATTTTTCATTCAACCTTTGATAATCACTCTCGGACCTTTGAGACACAAATGTTATCTTCCTTCCTTGAGTTTCATTCTTGCAAGATGAAAGATTGTAACATCTAACCCATGTGATTTTGGAGCATTTGTGTTGTTCCTCGCACTGTTAATAATCACTTTTACAGCTTTAAGAAACAATTTTATCTTTCATCAAAATTTTATTGTTACTCGACTAAAGCTTTAACATTTGGCACATGTGGGTATGGAGCCTATTGTGAAGTTCAATATTAAATAATGACTTTCATAGCTTGAGGACACAAATCACTATGTCATCTCTTTTAATAATGACTTTCATTCTCACTATGTCAAATCTTTAATATTCTCACTATGTCAAAGCTTTAATATTCTTACTAGGAGCGTTCTTTGTTCCTCATACCTTGAAGACTCAAATCAATGGCCTAAATTTTATATAAACAAGGTGAAAGCTTTAATACATAAATTTTATGTAAACAAGGGAATGAAGCATTGTTTTTCACTCACACACACACAATAAATAATCGCTTTCAATGTCGTACTTTACAGAGGAACACATGCCTTGACAATCAATTTGAACATGAACACTATTCAGCCACTCAACGAGTACCATTCACAAGTAGACGACGACGCAGCAAAGCTCGCGTGGGAAACTCGATATCCCATCATGCAGAGTATACTGTGCACGACGGGGGAGACCCTTATTGGAGGAAGAAAGTAAACGGGGAATAGTCTTCTCCTGGGAAGATCAACTGCAGGAGAAGTTGGAAGGCACAGTTTTACCGCAGAAGGTGAGAAGGCTGGAGATATTTGCTGGAATGCCGACTTGAGGGCCGAGGAATCCACGGAACGCGGCAGTGCAGGCGCATGCCTTAGCCTGATCATCGGACAGTCGGTTGATCAGAGCGCAACAGGGGAACCTCGCTGGTGGTACTCCTCTTCTGAGATCGTTGACAACGGGCAAGCAGACTAAAAATCTGACCGGGCGACTTTGGCATGTCACCGGAGGTGGCGGAGGAGAAGGTGGCGGCGGAGATGGCGGAGGAGGAGATGGTGGCGGCGGAGAAGGTGGCGGAGGAGGCCGGCGACGGGGACGGGGACGGGGACGGGGAAAGGGAAAAGATTCTTCCCCCTGAGCAGAAACCGTTGTCACACAGAGAAGAAGACTGAGCAGAATAACAGAGGTCATTCCTCGCGTTGTGGAAGCCATTGCAGCGGACTTTAATCAAACCCGTTTTCTCGCGTTTGTAGGGTGGAGATGAAGGCTACTTATAGGGTAAATTTGTTTCTGCGATTCATGCACGAAGATGAAGACTTTCGTCCCCAGAACGTGCAAGTCTCTTTCGCAGTTAGGGTTTCCAGCTGCGTACGTGACATCATTGTCACCGGTTCTGGCGAAGAGGAAGAAGTTCAATTTAATTATCAGACAATAGACTAGAAACAAGTTAAAATTCCTGCTAATCTTTGAATTTAAATAGGAAAAATTGCCAAGAATAAATGCTAATAAAAGTTGCAAAATATTATTAGATTCCTTCAATTTAAACCCAATAAAAATCGAAACTGATAGATTCAGGCGCAGTTTTCCTGTTTCGTTATCCCTTGTGTGCTACTGTTTTTTCCTTCAAACTCTCATGATTTTGATCATCTTCTAGTTTTAGATTCTTTACTTTCATGCCAGATTAATTCACTGAAAACCAGAAGACTTAAGGGAAGAAATGCGATTGAAATTTCTTTTCATTTCTTTTTCTAAATTTCTGTATGGTTTCAGCAGGTCAGAGACTGAATTTCTCAATTTCTTCGGATTTACTCAGAAAAAATGGTTTTGTTTTCTTAATATTGGCTAGTTGAACAGAAAATGTAATTAATTTTAAGAATCTACATTTAGATAATCATTTCCGAAGATTCAACTAGATAAGTTTGAAAGAGACCCTTTAGGGTTTCTGGTGGTTAGATTATAATTTTGACTAAGACTGATCGATATACTTCTCCAACCGCTATTTTGTTAATTAAGAACGATTGGAAAAGAAATGAAGATCAAAATATTGAAAGTAATGACTGAACTGACTTGACGTGAATAGGAATTGAAAATAATGAAATTCATTTAGTTTTTCAATTCTTGAAAAGATAACTGTTCAGCGCAAAATATTCCCGCAGTTTTGTTAGATCAAATCAAAAGTCAACCCTAAATTCATACACATCGTATGCATATGCTTTTTTTGTCTTATAGCCGAAAGATTTACTCATGTTCTTCTTTCATGGCAGCTAGAGTTCCCTCGATCTGTTCTTTCAATCAGTGATTAGATCAAGAGGATGGGATTGGGTAGGGATGCGCAAATCCCTCAATCCAGTCGCCAATCCGCCCCATGTGCTCTCGATCAATCGGCAATGAAGGCAATTATTGAATGCGATAGAAGAGCGACCTCTCATTATTACTCACAATCGGATCATCGATCACATTGAGGGTAGTTTTTTTCAATTTCCTGTAACTTTAATCGTTTTTGATAATTATTTTAATTTTCTGTCAATTTTTTCAGTGCAGAACAATGATCAGGCTGACAATCACTTCCTCCATGGGATGCACCTATCCCAACATCTATTGAATTGAAGGATCTCCATCCAATCATCGATCAGATTGAGGAAGTGGTTTACACCCCTCAATCCAGTAGTCTAACCGACCGAATTGACAGGACGAGGGGATCGATCAAGATAAAATCGACTAAGATCCCCTTGATAAGATCAGGTCAACATTCCCAACACAGGAAATATGATTCTTTCCCTGTGGTAATGGATAGGATTTCAAAATTTATCATTTTATTCCATTTTTCAAAACATCTGATTCCTCCCACATAGAAAAACTGTCTTCCAATGAAAGACTTAGAATACATGGTGTCCCTTCTTGCGATCTAAGATTCACAGACTCTATTTTCCAAAACCCTTCAGCACATGTTAGATCCTCTCCTTTACAGGATAGAATTTTCCTATAATGTCTCGGTCCAGGGAACGGCAACCAGTGATCGAATCGAGGGGACCAGATCACATGGACACGATTGAATCCCTTGATCCAATCATTGATCGGCTTAATTGGCCATTGATCAATTAGAGATCAAGGCCTCGATATCGATCATTAATCCAATTGTCGCTCAGATCAACACAAAATCGATCTCGATCTCCCTCCTCTACCTGATCTGATTATGCTCCGTGTCTAAGTCAATCTGTCCAGTCGATTTTGATTTCAGCTGAATTATTTTTTGAGCGCAAGGTTGATTTGCATGAGGATACTGACAAACAGATGACGGATCATCGTCTTCTGTTGACCTATTTATTGAAGGTTTCAAACGTCCCTCTCATCCAGCCCGCATCTGGGTTGACTTTCATCTCGAAAAAGCTTTTGTCACTATCCACGAAGGCCCACCTGGTCGCATTCAAACCGGCCCTAGCCCAGGCAAATACACTGAATTACGTTCGCAGACTTTGCATGCTCGATCAACGGGTAAAACATGTTGACTTATTCCGCAGAAGATTAAACGGGCAAACGATCGTGGACACATAAACTGCCAGAGCGAGATAAGGCTGCGTTCCCAAGGGGAAGATGAATTGCTGCTGAAGTTGGATGGCACGGTTTTGTTGCATTTTGTGAGGTGCAAGGCGATATCTCCTGGAATGTCGATTGGACTGACAGGGAACCGCGGAACTGACGAAAACCTTAGTATGTCGTACCGCGGAGACTGCTTTGCTTCGTGGGATGAAGGACCCACCAGGAACTTGTGGAGAATAGGAAACCCTCCTTGTTCCCCACCAAGGCGGAACTCCTCCCGGTTGATTGAAGGAGAAACGAGGACAACTTTTAGAAAAAGCTAGAGGAGAGGAGAAAACGGTCAAGAGAAACTCTTGATCCTGAGTGAAATCGCAGCTAGCAAAACAAGGGGGAAAGAAAACAGCAGACTGGTTGACAGCCCCTCTACCATGACCGACGCAGCGATCTCCCGGGATTCATATCTGGTTTTCTTGATCATCTCCCTTCTTCTGTTGGTTTATCTGGTTTATTTCTCTTCTTCTTGATCTTCCGGTGTGGTTCGTGGCGCTGGTCAGAGGTAACAGATCTTGATTCTTGACACAATCTCCACTCTTCCATGCTGCAAACACAATCTAATAAAGCGATGCCTCGTGACAATATGCTTTGATAAACTGGATTCTTGCCCACCCCAATGCATGATTTGTTATCCACAAAAATCTTCACAGTTTGGGATTTTTTTCCCTTTAGCCTACCCATCAACCATCTTAACCAAATCCAGCTCGGGGGTTGGGAGGAGTGGGCTGCGGCGGGTGTTAAATCAGGTTCTTTTTTTATATATTCAATGACTATTCACTCATGCCACTTGTACACCAGTCTTTTTACTTTCTATTAGGCAAGGGATCCAAATTCCTCAAGCTACTCCCCAGAGGAGATAGCCCTCTTAAATTCGCTCTTGATATTGCTAATCCCCTAATACCAAGTACTAACTGGTCAAGTCAATTACATCAAAGTCTACACATGAACTTATGGTCTAAACCCTCATGCTCTTGATTAGTAACCTCTCTCTATCAACATCAATCCATTTCTCTTTGATTGTCTTGTCCTCTATGGGTAGCAGTGGTTGCTAAATCAGCATCTTTTGTGTATTTAAGTGATCTACCTCTTTTTGTATACTCATTGATTATTCACTCATGCCATCTTTTTTTAAAACAGTCTTTTTATTTTCTATTAGACAAGGGGGATCCAAGTCCCCCAATCTAGTCCCAACAGGACATAGCCCTCTTAAAGTCGCTCTTGATATTGCTAATCCCCTAATACCAGCTACTAACTGGTCAATTCAATTACATCAAAGTCTACACATGAACTTATGGTCTGAACCCTCACGCTCTTAATTAGTAACCTCTCTCTATCAACATCAATCCATTTCTCTTTGATTGTCTGGTCCTCAATGGGCACCAGTGGTTGTTAAATCAGCATCTTTTGTGTATTTAAGTGATCTACCTCTTTTTGTACATTCATTGATTATTCACTCATTCCATCTTTTTTTAAACCAGTCTTTTTATTTTCTATTAGACAAGGCGGATCCAAGTCCCCCAATCTAGTCCAATCAGGACAAAGCCCTGTTAAAGTCGCTCTTGATATTGCTAATCCCCTAATACCAACTACTAACTGGTCAAGTCAATTACATCAAAGTCTACACATGAACTTATGATCTGAACCCTCACGCTCTTAATTAGTAACCTCTCTCTATCAACATCAATCCATTTCTCTTTGATTGTCTGGTCCTCAATGGGCACCAGTGGTTGTTAAATCAGCATCTTTTGTGTATTTAAGTGATCTACCTCTTTTTGTATATTCATTGATTATTCACTCATTCCATCTTTTTTTAAACCCGTCTTTTTATTTTCTATTAGACAAGGGGGATCCAAGTCCCCCAATCTAGTCCCAACAGGACAAAGCCCTGTTAAAGTCGCTCTTGATATTGCTAATCCCCTAATACCAAGTACTAACTGGTCAAGTCAATTACATCAAAGTCTACACATGAACTTATGGTCTGAACCCTCACACTGTTGATTAGTAACCTCTCCCTATCAACATCAATCCATTTATCTTTGATTGTCTGGTCCTCTATGGGCACCAGTGGTTGTTAAATAAGCATCTTTTGTGTATTTAAGTGATCTACCTCTTTCTGTATATTCATTGATTATTCACTCATGCCATCTTTTTTTTAACCAGTCTTTTTATTTTCTATTAGACAAGGGGGATCCAAGTCCCCCAATCTAGTCCCAACAGGACATAGCCCTCTTAAAGTCGCTCTTGATATTGCTAATCCCCTAATACCAACTACTAACTGGTCAAGTCAATCACATGAAAGTCTACGCATGAACTTATGGTCTGAACCCTCACGCTCTTGATTAGTAACCTCTCTCTATCAACATCAATCCATTTCTCTTTGATTGTCTTGTCCTCTATGGGCACAAGTGGTTGTTAAATCAGCATCTTTTGTGTATTTAAGTGATCTACATCTTTGTGTATATTCATTGATTATTCACTTATGCCATCTTTTTTTAAACCAGTATTTTTCTTTTTTATTAGACAAAGGGGATCCAAGTCCCCCAATCTAGTCCCAACAGGACATAGCCCTCTTAAAGTCGCTCTTGATATTGCTAATCCCCTAATACCAAGTACTAACTGGTCAAGTCAATTACATCAAAGTCTACACATGAACTTATGGTCTGAATCCTCACGCTCTTGATTGGTAACCTCTCCCTATCAATATCCTTCCATTTCTCTTTGCTTATCTTGTTTTCTGTGGGCAGCAGTGGTTTTTAAATCAGCATCTTTTGTGTATTTAAGTGATCTACATCTTTTTGTATAGTCGTTGATTACTCACTCATGCCATCTTTTTTTAAACCAGTCTTTTTATTTTCTATTAGACAAGGGGGATCCATGTCCCCCAATCTAGTCCCAACAGGACATAGCCCTCTAAAGTCACTCTTGATATTGCTAATCGCCTAATACCAACTACTAACTAGTCAAGTCAATTACATCAAAGTCTACACATGAACTTATGGTCTGAACCCTCACGCTCTTGATTAGTAACCTCTCCCTATCAACATCAATCCATTTCTCTTTGATTGTCTTGTCCTCTATGGGCAGAAGTGGTTGTTAAATCAGCATCTTTTTGTGTATTTAAGTGATCTACCTCTTTTTGTATATTCATTGATTATTCACTCATGCCATCTTTTTTAAACCAGTCTTTTTATTTTCTATTAGACAAGGGGGATCCAAGTCCCCCAATCTAGTCCCAACAAGACATAGCTCTCTTAAGTTGCATTTCATTTTGCTAATCCCCAAATACCAACCACTAACTGGTCAAGTCAATTACATCAAAGTCTACACATGAACTTATGGTCTGAATCCTCACGCTCTTGATTGGTAACCTCTCCCTATCAATATCCTTCCATTTCTCTTTGCTTATCTTGTTTTCTGTGGGCAGCAGTGGTTTTTAAATCATCATCTTTTGTGTATTTAAGTGATCGACATCTTTTTGTATAGTCGTTGATTACTCACTCATGCCATCTTTTTTTAAACCAGTCTTTTTATTTTCTATTAGACAAGGGGGATCCATGTCCCCCAATCTAGTCCCAACAGGACATAGCCCTCTAAAGTCACTCTTGATATTGCTAATCGCCTAATACCAACTACTAACTAGTCAAGTCAATTACATCAAAGTCTACACATGAACTTATGGTCTGAACCCTCACGCTCTTGATTAGTAACCTCTCCCTATCAACATCAATTCATTTCTCTTTGATTGTCTTGTCCTCTATGGGCACCAGTGGTTGTTAAATCAGCATCTTTTTGTGTATTTAAGTGATCTACCTCTTTTTGTATATTCATTGATTATTCACTCATGCCATCTTTTTTAAACCAGTCTTTTTATTTTCTATTAGACAAGGGGGATCCAAGTCCCCCAATCTAGTCCCAACAGGACATAGCTCTCTTAAGTTGCATTTCATTTTGCTAATCCCCAAATACCAACCACTAACTGGTCAAGTCAATTACATCAAAGTCTACACATGAACTTATGCTCTGACCTCCTTACACTCTTGATTAGTAACCTCTCTCTATCAACCTCCTTCACTTTGTCTTCTCTTGTCTTGTCCCCTATAGGCAGCGATGGTTGTTAAATCAGCTTCTTTTGTGTATTTAAGTGATCTACATCTGTTTTTATATATTCATCGATTATGCACTCATGCCACTTGTACACCACTTTTTTTTATTTTCTACTAGGCATTGGGTCCAAATCCCCTAAGCTACACCCAACAGGAGATAACCCTCTTAAAGTCGCTCTTGATATTGCTAATCCCCTAATACCAATTACTAACTAGTCAAGTCAATTACATCAAAGTCTACACCCGAACTTATGGTCTGACCTCCTCATGCTCTTAATTAGTAACCTCTCTCTATCAAAATCCTTTACTTTGACTTCTCTTGTCTTGTCCTCTATGGGTTGAGGTGGTTGTTAAATCAGCTTCTTCTGCGTATTTAAGTGATCTACATCTTTTTTATTTATTCATTAATTATTCACTTATGCCAATCATACACTAGTTTTTTTTATTTTCTACTAGACAAGGGATCCAAATCCCCCAAGCTACTCCCAACAAGGGATAGCCCTCTTAAAGTGTCTCTTGATATTGCTAATCCCCTAATACCAATCATTAACTGGCCAATTCAAAGACGTCAAAGTCTACTCATGAACATATGGTAAAACCCCCTCGCTCTCTTGATTAGTAACCTCTTTCTATCGACATCCTTAACTTTGTCTTCTCTTTTGTTTTCTTGGTTGGATAGACTACTAGACCTCTACTTTTTATTCCTCTACTCCCTTTTGGCTGGCTTTCAACTATGAAGTCCTCAAGCCTCATCACTAGTCCACGCACACTCTAAGTAGGCCACTCAACCTTGATCCCCTATCATCATGCAAGGTAGAGGAAGAACACAACTCAAATTGACTATTCAAGCAACCCCATTGACTCATCCTCAACATACAAGTGACACACCAAAAGTCCCCCTAACCTTCACAAGTAAGGGTGCATGGCCCAATGTTCGCCTTGTGTATAAGGGTCATTTTGACTATTCCTTTTCCTAATATTTTATAATGATAAAATATTGTATAAAGAAAGTACACACAATATTATATAATGATAAAAAAATAGCAAACCTAATTAAAGAAAAATAATTAGATGCATATAAATTGTAGTAGTATAAGAATTCTTTCTAAAAGAGACAAACTTAATCTCCTTATTGAGTTGACTTTGAACTTTTGTCTTTAAGTTTGACTTTACGTATTGATAATTCAAAGAATGAATATAAATGCTCATAGAATAATCTTTGAATTATGCATGGAATGAGGAACCTAATTTGACTATATCATGAATTATGGCATACTTTACTTAAGATTTACCCCAATGTAGCTCTTAAAACCAATTTGAAGGTTTGTTCTCAACATAGACCCATAAATAGTAAAGAGCTGACCTAAGAATCATCAAAAATAAAATTATATGTAATGCAATCAAAAAATTTTAAAGGACTTAAATTTCGCTTTCTTTCAAACCACACATCATATGAATTCATGTTCATCATAATTTTTTGGGGGAAAATGTTAAAGAAATGAATGCTCGCAAACACTTCTATTTCCTAGTAATCATTTGCAATTTTTTTTACTCATCATACTCGTCACCATTTCAAAAATATTTTTATTCCTTCTTTAAGCTATTTCATTTTATTTTGCCATCTTCTTCACCTTGAATTCCTTCAAATTTCATGCTCTTTACAAAAAAAATCAAAATCATCTTCCTCAATTGGTGTATATGGTTTTAATTGACCACCCACATATGTTTTCAGTCAGATCTTTAAACTCAAAAAACACTAAAAAGTATCAAATTTTTTATTTATCAAAAAAATTCAAGTTATGGAGGAATAATTACCAAAAAATAAGAGAAATGCCTATTGTCGTTCAATGATGGATTCTTCATTGACGCCCATAAAATTGAAAGAATTAGGTCTAGACATGCATTTGCTCCCCAAGCTTGAGATACTAGAAATGATTTTCTTTGTCACTAGTAAAAGTAATATTCATATATATGATTTTTTAGGAAATAATGTCATTAACCATTTTCCTCTCATTCATAAATTTGAAGGCATTATGAAGCAAATGGTCATACTTAAGTGCCAAATACAAGTCTTGCCTCATTTCAAGTCAACCTAGGGAACTCTCTTGAGCCCTAAAATTATTATTAGAAACATCTTTTTCCAACCGTTAGAAGTGAAATCTGAGGCATATTTGGTTTTTTGTTTCCAATCATGCACCAATTATCCTAAAAAATATTAATTATAACCTAGTTCCACAATTTTTCCTAAACATAACAAAGTTTTAATGAATTTCATATGAAACTAAACATCATTTAGAAATGTGTAGTCATTAGAATTTGAATCAATCCCAATAGTCTTAATGCCTTATATTGAAACTCTATGTCCACCACCCATTTGACCTTTGAAATTCCAAGCTCCTTCTCATGTGTCATATGAATGCTAAATAAGCAATCCCTAAACTGCATATCATCTCCAACCATAAATGACATGGTGCATGATCGAAATGGATAGTTGATATGCAAAAAGTTTTGGTCATTGAAAGTGCAAGTTCATATATCAAAAGTTATACTAAACTCTTTCAATTCAGTTTTAAAGTTCAGAATAGCGGCAACTCAATATGGAATCCCCAGGGATGGTTAAAAGACTGAAATCAAATAAGATTTTTTGTATTTTTAGATTAAGAAATCATAAATGATCGATGAAAAGAAGGACATGTATGCGGAAGATGTAATGTATCAATCAAGCACTTTCCAACTCCTTTCAAAGATCAAAAACCATTGTTTTGACAATCTAAATATAACTTAGGGTTTCAAAATATTGAAATATGAATAAAAATATTAAGAAAATGAAAAATATCAATGAAAAATGATTATAATATAAAGATTTATGATGAAAAATGATTCAATTAAAAACACCTTCAAGAGCATGTACATTTAATCTGAACTTGGCGTGTTACATCTAACACAAAGAATGAATAGAAAATAGAAGAAATTCACTAGAAATGATAATCTATATGCAAAGAATTATCTATTAATCTCTTTTTTTCCTCCTAGCTAGCCAATGTTAGAAGCACATGAGGAAAATTTTTAAAAAACATTATTTTTCTAGCTAATAATTTAAATGACACTATGAGGACAAAGAGCGTGAAATCACAAACATGCCCACAAAATTTCATCCCCCGACTCCATTGAGACCATGAGATGTAATGATTTCAATTTGGAGCATTTCAGGCCTCTTATTTTCCCTTTAAATTTTCTTTATTAATCACTAGCCATCTAATTAATCATGATCAAAGTTGAAAACCACCAACTCCACATGTTAGAATAAGTGTGGAATGCACATGATTGCATCACATGACGAGGAAATTTAGTTGACTTGGTCCACTAGATCTAGTGCTCCACAATGCGCACATGTCCATATGAAAATTTAAATAGTCCCACATTGGATAAATAAAAAATTTATTTCAGCTTCATATATGTTAAGATCAAAATCTTCATATGTTCAAGTCCAACAAAATTTTCATATATAAGCTAGGAAACTAGGAAGCAATTGAGATAAAGGATGTATAGTTTTCTAGATCAATCTGCAAGGATTTTAGGGCGAGACAATACCAATTTCTATGATAGGAGAAGAGATCACTAAAGGTTATCTAGAGTTCCTAATTGTGAGGACAATTAAAATATGTAATTTTGAGAGAAAGATTAAATATTTATTAATAAGCAAAAATCTTGGAAGGAAAATGCAATAGAAATGGATGGTAAAGGAGAGAAAGAGGAAGAGAGGAAGTGAGAGAGTGAGAGTGATAAAATGCTAATTAAACATGATAAAACATGATTATTGATGCATATTAAGGCATAAATGATTTCATTTCTATGCATGTTACCATATTTATGAGTATTTATCTATCATTCCATGAAAAAGTTATTATAATATCAAAATACTTTAAATTAGGGTTAAATATGATGATTTAAAGATAAATAATTTTATAACCCATCTTTACTTGAGATTATAGATGTTTTTTAAGTTAAAATAATCAGAGAAATCATTTTATAAACATTTATTTACATTTTCTTAAGTTAAAATCTTTAAAGAATAAATTTATTTTTGAAATGGAAATTTAAACTTTCATTATTTATTAATTTTGATTTTTTAGAATGATAGATAATTAAATGTCGGATCAAATGAAAGAAATTTGGATTAATTTGAGTTATGTTTTGAAAGTTATGAATTTTCTAATTTTAGGGATTTTTTTTGGATTTTCTCTGAATTTATTTTCAATTTTTAAGTAATAAAAACAATTAAAACAGGCAAAAAAGGGGGGTATATTTTCGCGCGGGACCCACGTGGGTGTGACGTGGCACTCAAGGCCACGTGGCAGAGCCATGCGGACCCACGCGAGTGCCTACGTGGCGCAGATGTGACGTGCATATTTATATTTACTCGTAATTATAGGGTTATAGTACATATAAGAATCCGATATTTCAGATTTAAGCTAACCCGTAGATTCAACGCCCTTATATACCGGACTGTTTCCCTTAATTTTTTTCGTGTGGGACTAAGTTCCACATAGTTTTTCACATGCAGGTGACGTGGCTTAATAAGACGCATCGGATCAAGGGACTCGCCAAACGACGTGTGTGGATCGTGTGGACTCATGGTCCACCAGATCACGATCGCGCATGTGCTCTAAAGGTGGGAGTTATAACGGTCAGGATTGAAATGCGTGTGATGCATCCTGATCGTCGGATCGCGATTCAACGAGAGCGATCTGATGCGTTTTATAACGCACACTGACGGGCTTCATCCGAGTGCTTCATCAAAGATTGGACAGCAACGATTTGATTGAAATAGTTCACGATGAACCTAATGGAGAATATTCTCAAAACATGAACACAAGGGTTTCAAGTGAGCCTATATATGCACTAAGGAAGAGAAATCATTCTCAATTACAACAACATACTATTCTTTTCCTTATCCATAAATTTGAGAAACTCACCATCCATGAAGTGAGTGAAGAAGACCTCTCTAAGTCATTGAAAGAGAGTGTAGATCCAAAGGGAATCATCTTCCCTCCTCTTCCATTTCTAGACTGATCTAAAGATTGACTTGGTCAAAAGAGATTAAACTTTTATCCTTAGATACTTAGAATTCTTTGAATGGACCAAGTCAACCACCTTTTTTACCTTTGATATAGGTTCCTAATCTTCCAAACCACATCCACTTTATCATAGGTACCTTGTGTGAATAAATGATCTCAAAAGAAAAGAAAAATAGGAACATCTTTGTCATTCCATTTCCTTCTTTCTTTGAAAACCACCTATAGTTAGAAATTGTAGGAGAGATCTAATGGAAGAATCTATCTTCTTATTAAACCTCAAAACAAAACCTTGCATGAGCAAAGCCATGCAGTCATCAACAAGAAGAATCTCTCAGCAAAGAAGACTATGATGAAGGTAATCGACATGAAGACCACTCAAGATGACAACTCAATATGAAGGGAGTTCAAATTTGAAGAAAGCTACCTGAAGAATCAACCTCCACTTTATCCAAGACCTCCAAGAAAATGTCAAGGCCTGCGGTTCAACATCCTTCAGCCATTATAAGAGCAAAAGATATTTAAAACCACTCATGAAAACATAATCAAAGCTTCAATGAGGAGATACAACACAACCTCCACAACGATGAAGAGCATAAGAGGAAGACCTCCATCAGATTGAGTGTGACTGACTGACCCTATATCCCCTTCGCAAAGTTTATATCCACAGCATATAAAGATGGCGACGACGTGAACGTGTGTCTGCCAACTGATCACGTCATGAACACCTCCAACAAGCGCGACAGTCAACTTCTTTCGAATTCGAGAATATATGTCTTTGTTCCAAAGGCTTAGCCGAACAAGAGTATGATGACGAGACTGCGGAATTTCTCTCAACACAAATGTGCATAACAAGTACGTGCGGGAGCTTTCCAAACTATCTATCACGTACACGAAACGTCCCCGATGATGGAATCGCTCTAATCCCTCTTTACGGATCGTCGTCCATGTTTATTTTTTACTTTTCTGCAAGAGGAGGCATCGCTCCTCTGTTTTAGGTAGTTACGGGTCGTCGATTGAGATTCATCTCAACCGTACGTGGAGAGAATTATGACGGCGATTGTGAAGACACGTCGCAGCAACCAGGCGCGCCTAAGGAAGTCGTTGCAGACCACTCCTTCTCTCTCCCCTTTCTATTGGCTGGATGATTTTATAAATCATCAGCCGAGCGATGAATTTGTAGCGTGTGCCCGGCCAGATTTCTCAGTGAAATAGATTGATTGTAGTTTGATTATCTTTTCTTATTCTCGTTGAGATCCTCTCAACCATTGTTCTCTCCTCAACGCGGATTCGATCGGTCGGCAATTTATTGCCAACAAGTGGTACCAGAGCAATTCGATCTTCCGAGAAACAAGAAATGGCGAAGAAGTCCGCTGAGGGAGAAATGGGAGCTTTGACGCCCTCCCTCAAATTATCGAAGACAAATTATCGAGTATGGTCGATGACTATGGAGGTATACCTTGACTCCCATGATTTGTGCAGACAATCGTCGGTGAGAATCTGACAAAGAAGAAGGACCGGCAGGCTCTTTTCGCGATTATGAGCAGCGTCCTTGAAGATTTGCTTGGCATTCTCGACGCGAAGAAGACCACGCAAGAGAATTTGGAGATTCTCCGTCAGCGGAATCTCGGCGTGGATAGAGTGATTCAATCCCGCATCCAAGGCGTTCCACGTGATCTTGAGAAACTCACCATGGGTAAGACGGAGTCGGTCGTGGATTTCGCGATCAAATTCACGCATATCATCTTTGATCTGAGAAATCTTGGAGAGACGATGGAGGAGAAGGAAGTCGTGCAAACGTTTCTAAGAGCAACACTGGCCAAATTTGATGCGCTCACCCTGTCGTTGGAACAATATGGGGAGCTTGACAAGGTAAGCCTCGACGAGGTAATCGGATCACTCACCGTTCACAAGTTGCGGCTCTAGGAATGGGAGTCTCATGAAGAGGAGCAGGTTCTATTGGCTAAAACGATGAGTAAGACCAAATTGTCCAATGAGGAGGAATCCTCATCGCGTGGCAAAGGAAAACAACGCGGTCGAGGCAGATGAAGAGGCCGAGGTCGAAATCAATCGACCGAGGAAGAGAAGGGCAAAAAATCGTTTGAAAAATCGGTAATTCAGTGTTATAATTGCCAAAAATATGGTTATTTTGCATACAAATGCAGGAGTGCAAAGAAACTGTGCGATGAACATGCCTATGTGGCAGAAACTACATCTACAGCAGCGGCATCGGTGAGTTCTTCCAACACAGTGACTGCGTCGTCCTCACTCCTTATGGCAATAGTAGAAGAGGTAAGTGACTTACTTCTTCACGGTACTGAGGGAGCATCTTCTGATCCCCCCGTGGTATTTGGACACGAGGGCAACAAACCATATGTCGGGATGCCGAAAATTCTTCTATGAATTAGACGAGTCAACGACCAGATTTGTCAAATTCGGCGACAATTCGAGAATCTGAATTGAAGGGAATGGAGCAATTCTTATTCATCAGAAGAATGGAGAGATTCTCCGGCTCTCCAATGTGCTATACGTTCCTCAATTGACAGTCAATATCCTAAGTCTTGGCCGCCTGGATGAAGAGGGTTGCCGAATGACCATGGCAGGAGGAAAGTTGACTATCTTTGACTGTGATGGATGCTTACTCACATAGGTGCAAAGAACTGAGGGGCGACTCTACCTGTTGAAACTCAGTATAATTGATCACTTCTTGATCACCACCAAAGATTCATCTGAAGATTGGCTATGGCACTCACGGCTTGGGCATCTTAGCCTTCACAAGCTAAAGGAAATGCCAAGGAAGAAGATTCATGAAGGTCTTCCAACAGTCAACGTGCCAAAAAAACTCTGCACAAGTTGTATGGCAAGGAAACATCATCGGACACCTTTTGCAAAATTCTCCACATTTCTAGCAATTGAGCCATTAAAGCTCATTCACACAGATATTTGAGGGCCTATCTCACCACCTATCTTAGGGGGAAGCCAATTCTTCCTCCTCATTATTGATGATTATTCTAGACTAACGTGGGTGGCTATGTTGCAGTGCAAGTCTGATGCATTTGAAGCTTTCACGAGCTTCAAGAACTTGGCAGAGACAGAGAAGGGAGTGAAGGTCAAGACCCTCAGATCCGATAGAGGAGGAGAATTCACATCTGAAGAATTCTCAAAGCATTGTCTTGAGTATGGCATCAAACGGCAGTTGACGACACCCTACTCACCTCAGCAAAATGGGGTGGTTGAAAGAAAGAATCGGACAGTGATGTCCATGGTAAGAGCAATGTTAAAAGCCAATGATAGCCCCAGAGAACTATGGGGAGAAGCAATAAGTACTGCCATTTATATCCTTAACCAATCTTCAACAAAAGCCTTGCAGGGAAAATCTCCTAACGAAGTATGGAAAGGGAAAAAGCCCTGAGTGGATCACATGAGAACCTTTGGATGAATTGTTCATGTGAAAAACACAAAAGGACATCTAACCAAGCTGGAAGACAGAAGTCAGCCCATGGTTTTTATCAGCTATGAGCTGGGAACAAAAGGATATAAATGCTTTGACCCGATCAACTTCAAAGTCATCATCAGCAGAGATGTTATCTTTGAAGAGTGAGACAAATGGTCTTGGTCAAAACAAGTTGAAGGTGAAAATTCTCTTAGTTTCTTACCTGATTTTCTTCCTGATCAGGGTTTAGAAGAAGACTCCGCAAGTGATGAAGAGGATAATGAACCACATGATGAAATTATCTCTTCTTCAACTAATTCTGAAGACAGTCACTACCCGAGGTACAGGTGATTAACTGACTTATACTCTGAGACTAATTCTATTCCGTTGGATGAGAAAACATGTTTGGTTGCTGATAAAGAACCTCTCACTTACCTCGAGGCTGCCCAAGATGAGGTATGGAGAAAGGCCATGAAGGAGGAGATGATGGCTATTGATCAAAGCAATACATGGGAATTAAAATTTCCACCATCGAAGTGCAAGTCCATTGGACTCAAATGGATCTTCAAATTAAAGAAGAATCCAAAGGGAGAAATCATAAGACACAAGGCTCGGTTGGTGGTCAAAGGATACTCTCAAAGGAAGGGTATAGACTATGAAGATGTATTTGCCCCTGTAGTCCAATTTGAGACTATAAGAGCTCTAATTGCCTTAGCAGCTCAAAAGAAATGGATGATCCATCACCTTGATGTTAAATAGGCCTTCTTAAATGGAGAAATTGAAGAAGTAATCTATGTACAGCAACCTGAAGGTTTTGCCATTGAAGGAAAAGAAGGTTATGTACTTCGACTAAGGAAAGCGTTGTATGGACTAAAGTAGGCTCCGAGGGCATGGTACTTCAAGCTTCACCAATGCGTAATTTCTCTTGGATTTGCAAAAAGCAGTTATGAACAATCTCTCTACCTCAAGCAAGCAGGTATGGACACTCTAACTGTGGGAGTGTATGTTGACTATTAAATAGTCACAAGGTCAAGTACAGAAGCCATTGAGACATTCAAAGAAGAGATGAAGAAAAGGTTTGAAATGACTGATCTAGGATCACTAAGTTCCTATTTAGGACTTGAGATAAGGCAATGTCAAGACTACATCTTCATATCTTAGCATGCTTATGCCCGAAAATTTTTAGAATCTGCCAAATTGACAGAGTGTAATGCAGTGTCCACCCCACTTGAAGCCCAAGTGAAATTCACCACCACTGAAGAAAATGACAGAGTGAATGTCACCTCTTACAGGAGTTTAATTGGCAGTCTTAGATATCTAACTCACACAAGGCCTGACTTACTTTATTCCGTAGGGATTTTGAGCAGGTATATGGAAAAGCCTTCACAGGAGCACCTCAATGCAGTGAAGCGTGTGATTAGATATGTAAAAGGGACAGTTGGTTATGGACTTCTCTACAAGAAGGGAGAATCCAATTCTGAATTGATCGGCTATAGTGATAGTGATTTTGCAGGGGATGTAGGTGATCGGAAGAGCACCTCTGGACATATATTTTTCTTAGGTGAAATAGGAATCAGCTGGTCTTCACAAAAACAAAGCATTGTGGATCTGTCCTCATGTGAAGCCTCAACGGGAGCTGCATGTCAAGCTCTTTGGATGAAGTGACTTATAAGTGAATTAAAGCATGAAGAACATAAGGGAGTGAAACTGATGGCAGATAATCAATCTGCGATACCATTAAGCAAGAATCCCGTCCATCACAATCGCACCAAGCATATTGATACAAGGTATCACTTCATCCAACAATGTATTGAAGACAAAAACATAGAAATTGTGTTCATTCGGTCATAAAATCAGCTAGCAGACATCTGCACTAAAGCTCTCGGTAGGATGAAATTCCAAGAAATGAGAAGTCAAATTGGTGTATCTAACATCCAAATGGAGGAATTAGAGCAAGGAGGAGAATGATGGGATCGCTCTAATCCCTCTTTCAGAATTTTCGTCCACGTTTATTTTCCATTTTTCTGCAGGAGGAGGCGTCGCTCCTCTGTTTTAGGTAGTTACGGGTCATTGACTGAGATTCATCTCAACAGTACGTGGAGAGAATTATGACGGTGATCGTGAAGACACATCAGCAGCGACAGGCGCGCCTAAGGAAGTCGTTGGAGACCACTCCTTCTCTCCCCTTTCTATTGGCTGGATGATTTTATAAATCATCACCGAGCGATGAATTTGTAGCGTGTGCGTGGCGAGATTTCTCAATGAAATAGATTGATTGTAGTTTGATTATCTTTTCTTATTCTCGTTGAGATCCTCTCAACCATTGTTCTCTCCTCAACGCGGATTCGATTGGTCGGCAATTTATTGCCAACACCTGACACTTGGCGAACATGAAGATTCGGCCGAAGACTCTTACAGCTTCCAATACACGATCGCGCGATCAAGGAGCCATGATATCAATGCTGTTGACTGATCAATTCCGATGTATTCTCTCCCCATAGTAAAGCACGAACACAAGACAAAAGACTACGAGCCTCTCTTTAACTTATCACGGATGCTCCACATTGAAGACAGCGGGATATCAAAGCTTCCCATGACGTCGGGTTCACCAATGAGTATCATTTCGGTTACATCCAACCCAAAGAAGGACTTTCAACATTGCAACGCCTGAATAACTAAAAGACAAAATGGAAATTTGCGACACCTGAATAGCTGCTCATTCGCAAAAACAACTTCCGCAAGACGTCCTTTCTCCGTCAAACACCAACTTAACGGAGCTTGCTCGAAGAAGAGAAACTGAACTTCTCGTATCTTCCCTGCTGACGTGGAATATTAAAAAAAATGATCCGTCGTCACGAAGAGACCCCACGACTCCCGGGCACGTAAACTGTCATCTCGACGCCATTCTTCACGTCCAATCAATTTTCTCTCTCATTCTTCTCTTCTACAAAAACAACGATTGTAACCGACATAGAGGCAATTGTTGTTGAATTGAAATTCTTCCTTGGGAAGTTTATGTGTTTATCGTGCTTCTCCCGTAATCCATCTCTCCAAACTTCTACCTTCATTTCCCTTTCTCCCTCCCATTCTGTCATCTTTCAACCATCTCACGTCAACGCAAATGACGGATAATCCCTGATCATCGGTAATTTGGAAGCAGATTCTTCACAACGCCTACAGGTATCATCCTTAAATATTTCGTGAATAATAGTTCATATTCTGATAATATCCATAACTCCACCGTTTGACTTTCTATTTAAATATACTCTCTATATAATTAATATCCTATTCTTTCTATTCTCTTTCTTATCAAAAAACATTATTCCTAACTATTCCCAGTCACTCTCCTTTTTCGTACCCCTTTCTACCTCTTCTTTTATCATCGTCGCATCTAAATCTCCATCTTCTATCATTATTCTTATTTGCATAAACCGACATATTATCCTCTTCCTATATTCTTTCATCTAAATATTAGATTTAATAATATGAATCCTAAATATTTTCTACATTAATCTTCCTTCTCATATACTCCTTAAGTATTAATTATTCATAGTGATATCATTCATAGGTCCTTCAATCATTTGTAGGATTATTTCTTAACTATATCATCATCTTCGTATATACCTCCATTTCTGAAATATCCTACATCAAAACCGTTTCATCTTAAGCGTCAATTGAAATCCATCGGACGGTTACGCCCAAAATCAGTATAAATGGAGATGTTCTTCCGATTTGTAAAACATTCGAGAAAGAATCAATCCAATTGATCTGTTTAGACACTAACCTTCTTGAATCTCTCGATCCTATCCTCTTCTACATGCAATTTCGCATCCACGGAGGGTTTAAGATCGAGATTTGGCCGAATAGAGAGGGAGAAATTGACGCTTGAATCTCAACATCGCAGTTCTTTTGGATTTTTGATTAACAGGGATTAATCAAGCTAATCCAATCACAATTTGGGGATGGTGGAGGCAGATTTTACTAATCTTTTGTCTACTTATGTTTAATTTCAATTTAGATTAGGCATTTCAGTTCAATTTTGTTTAATTTTCAACAAAATCGTGATTTTAAGTTTCCGAAATCTCTCCATGTTTCGATCTTCAACTTCTCCGTGAAATTAAAGTCAAATTCAATGATTTTTGATTCCGTGGAAACATTTTAAAGTTCTCTTTCATAATATACCATTTTCCCCAATTTCTATCATCAATTCATTGTCTGATTTGATCAAATTTGAAGAGATCATCATAAATTTCCTTATATCCCTGTGGATTGGACCCTTATTTACCATTGTACCCCTCAATTCGAATTAATTTCATCAAATTGGTAAGTTTGGACTTTGTTTTGACACGAGACCATGTGAAATCGACAACCTCCCGGTCTCCGCTCATCAGATAGCGAGAAGAGGAGCCTTGAGGGAAGAGGGAGAACAAGAGAGATAGGTAGAGAATCAATAGATAGAGGGATCCAACAAAGACAAAAAAGGAAACAAAATTTTGAGAGAGACAAAGAGAAAAATCACAAGAGCAATAGTCTAAGCGGCAGTGACTAGGATTAAGAGAGAAATAGAGATTTAGAGCAAGTGAAGCATCAATCAAAAGAGATGGACGAAGAGGGAGAGTTAGAGAGAAATCAAAACGGCAGGGAAATGATTGAGAGCGCAAGAGAGAAGGGGTAGCGTGAGAGACGGTTACTAACAATGAGGAAGAGAGACCTCACAAAATTAGGAGAGGAATCAGAAACTGGAGATGAAGATGGGGAAAGTGCGAGAAAATGGAGAAGGGTGAGAATGAGGAAGTGAATCCAATGCAGAGGGAAAAGAATATGAGATTGAAGGAGATGGAGATAGCAGGTGAAATAAAGATGAGAAATCATGAGCGAGAGCAACACAAAGAGAGAAAGAAAGAGAGGAAGAGAATTTGATTGCAAGAAATAGAACCGGGAGGGTGAGAAAACACTAGGAGAAAGGGAAGAGAAAGAGTCATATAGAGAGATAGAGTGAGAAATTGAGAGAGAGAGGGAGATTGACAGTGACCAAGAACGAAAGAGAGAAATTTTGGGAGAGTAAGAGTGGAGAGGAATGTAAAGATGAAGAAGAAATTGAGAGATATGAGGGAGAGAGAAAATTAGAATGCAGTAGAGGAGGAGACACAAATCGAGGCTATTGAACGAGGAAGAGAGAGATTGGCCATGAGGGGAGATTAGGAGAGAGAAAGGTGATTGCAAGAGGGAGAGAGAGAGAGAGAGAGAGGAAAAGAAAGAGCGAGACAGAGGGAGTGCAAGAGAGGGATGCGGTGTTGACGCTAGCCTAGTAATTATGGTTGATCCAATGCTAACGGAGACCAATTCTATAGGAAGATTGAGTTTTTAGGCATCCTAGTTTGCTGGGTTATTTGAATGGTTATTATAAGCAATTACTTTTTTGAGGTCTTTAAAATTGGCCATGTATGTCTCCCTACGATAACGTGAACTACGTTTTTTTCTTCTCTTCTTTTCTCAACGGAGAGAGGGATTCCTTCAAGAGTGTCTGCCCTAAGCTTTTGTGACAAGTGGTATCAGAGTGCAGGCTTCATGGCTTGATCCAAGATTTCTCTTTGTGAGAATGTCAAAGGGGAATGACATTATAGTTCCCAAAGAGCCAAGGAATACTCAGGATTCTTTTCCTTTAGGAGGTTTCCTCATCTTGTCCAATATGAACTATTTTATGTGATAAAGAAGTTGAAGGTTACCTTGGAGACTTATAGTTTGTGGGATGCAATCGTGAAGGAAGATGTACCCGTCAAGAAGGACAGGCAGGCACTCATGGTAATTTATGCTGTATTACTGGAGGAGATTCTCGAACAACCTGACGATGAAATCACCACAAAGGAGATGTGGGAGGTCCATCAAAAGAAGTTTGTGGGCATTGATCGAGTCAAGAAGTCAAGGGTCCAGAGCCTGAAGAAGGAATTTGATCACATCCCCATGGAAAATGAACAATCGTTTGTTGATTTTACTAGAAGATTTCCTAGCATCGTTACTAAAGTGAGAGCCCTCGGAGACAAAGTTCCGAAATAGGAAATTGTTTTCAAGTTGCTTCGTGCGACACTGAAGAGGTTTGATCACCTTACTTCCTCAATGCAAAAATTTGGTGGCATTGACGACATGTCGCTTGAAGAAGCCATTGGATCATTGATGGCTCATGAGGATAAGATTAAGGACCATCGTACTGCTGATGGCAACAGAGCTTTTTTGACACAATCGCATACCAAGACCAAAGAAGAAGGAGAAAGCTCACATGGTTCCCGTGGAGGCCGTGGTTGCAGATGTGGCCGTGGTCGAGGTTGTGGAAGCGGTGAAGATGGATGTGGCAATGATGACAATGAGAAGCCACGAGATCAGATAAGAGTAAAGTGCTACAACTGCAACAAGTATGGTCATTACACATCACAATGCAAGAATAAGAAGAAAGAAGAAAAGGCAAACTTGGCCGAGACAGAGGCAAAGGAGACAGCACTCCTAATGGTTGTGATAGAATTACCGTGGACTTTCTTTTTGCAAGGAAATAGCAGGATTCCAAAGCCAAAAGGGATGTGGTACCTGGACATGGGGAATACAAATCACATGACAAGTGATAAGTTGTTCTTTCATGATCTCATTGAGAATCCCGGAGGATTTGTTCACTTCGGAGATAAGTCCATGGTTGAGATCGAAGGTTTTGGATGAGTCTTCCTACGCCGGAAAGATAAAAAAAACTATGAAGTTGAAGCACCTCTTATATCTTCCTAAGCTTGTTGTGAATATCTCATCCTTGGGAAGCTTGATGAAGAAGTATATGACATTAGACTAGGTTCTGAGTCTATGATGAGCAAGGAGCATTACTAACGTAACCATGTAGTGCGGTTGTTGAAACACGCAGTCGTCGATCAAAAAAATATTATAATTTCGAGTTCTCGATGATTTAAAGAATATGAAATCAAGTATCATGATGATATAAGGTCAAACCAAAGAGAGCACAGTTGACTTTTATGGAAGGAGTTGACTTGGTCAAATTTAAGCCTAATTAAGGTTTTGATGAAACAAAAATGATATATTATCAATGGAAATAGTACTAAAATATGACAGAAGATATTTCAAGAATTTTTAAATATATTTGCAAAAGAAAATTCAAAAGTCAAGGTCAAAGTGCTGACTTTGACTAGACTTTGACTTTTTGTAAAATCAGAGTAGAAAAAGATGAGAAAATATTACAAAAATTATATTTCAAGAAACTAGAGAGAAAAAGGAGAATTTTGATATAAAATCATGATTTTTAGGAAAGAATTGGATTTACAGTAATTTTTCCAAGAAAAAAAAAAGAAAATTACCAAAATCAAGGTTTCGATCTAAATCTGTAATATTTAAATTGATTGATCAAATGAGATCCAAATCTAGAAATCACCCACGAGTAGAAAGCTTACGAGCAAAGGATTCTAAAGAAACCAAAATTGGTAATTTTTACTTTAGTATTTGTAATAATTGCCCTCGAAAGTCAACGCCCAAATTCGGATTGATGTTGAACAATAATCACTCAAATGACAAGTCGAAGGGCTAAATCTTTATGAAAATTTATGAATCACATATCCATAGAAAGCTGATTGAACATGGAATCCTATGAAATCAAACTCTATCGATTTGGACTTAAGATCAGATAGAATTGCTAGTTCAGAATTTAGCAAAATTCGGCGACTAAATTTAGGCAAAATAACAAAAATTCATATTCCTAAACTATAATTACCTATCTAAATCTAATCTAAACTAATTAAAATGCTAGGAATATGAAGGAATCAATTACTAACCCGATTGACGTGAAGATTGAGCCTCAAATTGCTTTGATTATTGAGAATTTTTCTAATTCCTTCTTTGTCATGATTTCGGCGTTCAAGGGGCGATTTTCAAACATTTTCTCACAATGTTCGTGATTAACTTGCCTCAATCCAAGCGCGATTGAGTCTAGAACGCAAGAGAATCACAAAGAAGTCAAGATCTTCCTCCAAAAATGCTTAATTTCACGTTTAATCAAGAGTTACATTTCCGTGAAAATATCTATTTATAGAAGAAATTTCCTGATTTAAATCTGACTCGTTTGTTTCATTTAAAATGCTTGGATGGCTCAGATGGAGCCATGTTGTGCGCAATAAGTGGACCACAATCCCACGACATGGGCCCACTTCCTTTTGATTTTTGCCATTTGATCTTCATTGGTGCGTCCACAAGCAGCTGCGTGTCACTCCACGATTTGCTAAGTGGGAAATTAAATCGCAGCCGTTAGATTTCACTAATAAGATCGACAGTCGCGAATTTTTCACGTGCTATTGATCGGGACCTGGTGGACTGAATTCCACCATATCATCTCACGTCTTTCCACATGTTTGATCAGATGCTCCCTCAGTTACTACATCACCTATGAAATAGAAACATAAGTTTAGTCCCACACAGAAGAAAATACAGGGGATTCTCGCCTATATAAGGGGAAAGTAATGCAGAATCATTTCAACACAAAGACACAAGGGTTCCAAGTGAGCCTAGGTATGATCTAAGGAAGAGAACAAATTCCAAGGAACAAAAAAATAGTATGTTTCTCCTCATTCAAAAATTTGAGAAATTATCTGGTGGCGTACGACCTCGTCGCCACCAAGGTATCACACCACGGTGCCAGACGAGCCAACACCCACGCTCATCCAGCCCTCACGACAGGCGAAGGCAAAAGATGTCGAGTTCCGCTACATCTCGACCCTTTGTCTCTCCCCGCTCCGAGCTCACACGCGTGTAACTATCTTATTTTGTTGTTTGAACTTTATCGGCCCGCACATGTTTAGTGGGCCTTCTTTTATCTCTATCTCCCCTCTTTCTAGATCTCTTATTATTTATATGATCATTTTAGGCTTTCGAGTCGTGGGCCTCAACTCGGCCCTTTCCCCTCTTGGCCCATCTTGGGCTCTACAAGAGGGGAAGGGACCCCCCCACCAACCCTAGCCATCATATGAGAAAAGAAATGAGTCTCCTCCCTCTCGAGTGGCTGCTCACGAAGGGTCGAGGAAAGATTCCAACCATCGTCGCCGCCGCCGCACGCATTCATGCCGCCACCACCGTTGCCGCTGCTACCGCCGCCACTCCTTGCCCCCACCGCCACCGCAAGGATGTCCCCATTACGTTTTCCGCCGCCACCGCACGCAATCGTACCGCCACCGCCACCACCGCTGATCCACCCTCGCGATGCTGCCATACCCAAGCTGCTGCCGCCGCCGCCGCCACCACAGGATCTGTTGCCTTTCCCTCTTTGTCGCCTTCTCCTCCCCGACCTCTCCCCATCGCTTTCCCCTTCCCCATCCAGCGAGTTCGATACCTCCCTACCAATACCATGCTATTCAGTCCCTAATGTCTCTCCCTCTCTCTCACCCCGCATCCCCGTCGGCTTCTACCCATCACCGTCACCTTCTGTCTCCCCACCCATCTACAGAGCTCACGTCCCTCTCGCACCTTGCTAAAATTTGCCCAGTCGCCCAACCTTTCTCCTCCCAAAAACCTACCACTTTTGTTCTCCATCGCCCGATTGAATTCAATGTCTAGCAGAGTTCGTCTTGACGCCCAGGCAACCTCATCCCCTCTCACTGCCTCTTTTGCGCCATCGCCCAGCCGAAATTCTCCCTCTCCTATGCCTGTCCCACTCTCTCTCCAATTCCGATTTCCTTGCAATTTCACCTCCTCAAACCCCGTCATCTCTCTCTCTCATGTTACTTGTTCCTCTCGCCAAATTAAATCCCGCGACCAGCCATCTTCACCCCACCGCCCACCGTCCTCACCCCGCTACCCTACTTGAATCCATCTGGCGCATCCTTCCTACATCCCGTTGACCGACCATCCACCAACGCCCTACCGCATTCTCGATCGCTCCTCCGCAACTACTCCCTCGCCTACAGCCGGAATCGACTCCTCCAGCTGGAATTCAAGCAAGAATTCATGATTTCAAGAGTTTGCTAATTCATGACTTCGGATTCCCGCCAAATTCTCAAATTCATGAAGTCACGCCATCCTCTTTCCCCCCCCCCCTTCTTGCCGACCTCAACTCCTCCCCCTGTCGGTACCCATTCCACGCTACATCCCTCTTCTTCCTCGTGCCCCGTCGTGTCGAAATCATCTCGTTATCCATCTAGAAATCCCGCCGTTCGAGCCCTATTGACTAGTCATCCCTAAGCTTCCCCTTTGCCCTGCCCCAACCGATCCCGCCCTCCACCGAATTCGTGAACCTCCGCCAGAAATTCTCTCGCGCCTCTACGCACCGTGCTTAATTCGCCGCACGCCCACCACCTGGAGGGCTCTGCACCTACGTCACCCACGCCCATGCTCAAATTTGGCCTCGATGGCCTCAAGTTGCGCCCACCTCTTTTCAGGTCACGCCCGCGCCATTCCCAGCCGCATCCGTCCCAATCTCACCCCACGGCGAAATCATTTGGGTGCGCAGCCGCACGCCCACGCCCGCCCAAGGCAGATCGAGGCACGCCCACACCCGCTCGCGCGTAGACCGACGGTGTTGTGCCCACTGCTGACCGCATCCATGGGTACCCACTAGTTCTCACCAGTGCCCCATACGTTGCCCACGCGTGCACCCGAACTCCTCGCTTCCTACACGGGTTCGTGAGTACTGCCACACGAACTCCATTCCGAGTTGCCCGTCGGCTCCACGACGTCGCCTGCCCAGCCTTCTTCCGCCGACCGTCCGTGCTGCGTAAGAACGGCCTCCCTCCCCCTCCTCTTTACTTTGAAGTTGTTTACCACTTTCAGTACTTCCAACACTCGCTACTACTGTCGTCGGGACTTAGTTTAGGTCATTTTAATGGACAATTTAAGTGGATTGAGACCGTGGTCCAATCCGTCAAGTTGATCCCCTCAGCGACCCAAGGCCCAACGCCTGCAGGGACGTGGACCTGAAGGACTCATGGGCTGACACTACTTGGCGCACTCCAGGAGCTTCGGGGACGACGTGCGGGAAGGCAGCTTATTTTTTGGCCTTGATAGTTTGCCTCATCATCATAGATTGACATAGGATATCCTTTTCCCTAGAGTCACTCTTAGTAGTTCGTTGTGCGACCGGGTTAACCACCCTGGTCATGCATCATTATCCATTCAAAAAATGAATGAAGAAAACCTCTCTAAGAAAAGAAAATAAAAGAGAGAATAGATTCAAGGGGACTTAGGTTCCCTCAATTTCCACTTAATTTCTAATCTAATGTTGACTTAGTCATAGGAAGTTAAATCCTAATCCCTAGAACACTTAAAATCCCATATTTAGACCAAGTCAACCATCCTTGTACCTTGATATAGGTTCCTTTATCAATCAAGCTTCAACCACTATACCATAGGTACCTATGTATAAATAAATGATCTCAAAGACAATAGCAAACATCTTTGTTTTAAATTCCCTTAATTCCTTGATCAACCACCTTTAGTTAGAAGTATAGAAGAGATCTATATTTCAGTAACTTGCGGACATATATATCATTGCATTCACTAGGCCCATTGGGAGACGCAAAAGCTTATAATGCTTTCTAGTGTAGGATGATTCGAGAAATATACCTACCTTTAACTCTCTAGGCCCACTATACTCATGGGCCCAATAAGCTTAGCCCGCTTCTTTTCGCCACATAGGCGCTCACATGGGTTCAGTGATCAGCAGGTGGCGCTGCCACATCGCTTTGTGATTGCTGTCAGCCTTGCGTGAGGTCCGCGCTTAATAAACCCCCTGCATCGGCCTAACTCAAAAGTTCCACAGAAAAATCAAAATGGAAATCCTAGAAAAATATATAAACTGTCATAAATTCATAAATTTCAATTTAAAAGGCCCTTGTGGCATAGAAATTTCTCGATTGGATCCACGAGTTTCTTTTTCTTTAATCCCATGCCACAGATATAAATTTTAGCGAGAGAACATGATGAATTCGAAAAGATAATAGTAACGTGTGACTTTACAAAGCGAGTCCAGTTCAACCCTCAGTCGACTTTGGAGTTCATCCCATCATTTCTCTTCTTCTCAATCATCCCTCAGGTCAAAATGGAAATCAAGGAAAGATGGTTCCATACATGGAATGGTGGCAGAGTATTTCTTTGAGTGGAGTTATCCATCTAATCATCTTTCTTTGAGAACCTTTGGCTGGCTTTCTTCAAATAAGCTGTCTGTACTTTTGTCTTGAATACAGCAATACGTAATAT
>CM044117.1:5852619-5879453 GCA_024174645.1 Lemna minuta | reverse complement strand
GCGATGCATTGCTTAAATCCTAATCCCTAGAACACTTAAATTCATATATTTAGACTGGGTCAACCATCCTTAAAATTCTTATTATATAGTCTTATCAATCAAGCTTCAACCACTATATCACAGGTACCTATGTATAAATAAATGATCTCAAAGACAATAGCAAACATCTTTGTTTTAAATTCCCTTAATTCCTTGATCAACCACCTTTAGTTAGAAGTATAGAAGAGATCTATATTTCAGTAACTTGCGGACATATATATCATTGCATTCACTAGGCCCATTGGGAGACGCAAAAGCTTATAATGCTTTCTAGTGTAGGATGATTCGAGAAATATACCTACCTTTAACTCTCTAGGCCCACTATACTCATGGGCCCAATAAGCTTAGCCCGCTTCTTTCGCGCCACATAGGCGCCCACATGGGTTCGTGTCAACCAAGGTGGCGCTGCCACATTAGCTTTGTGTTGCCACGTCAGCACTGCGTGAGTCCCGCGCTTAATAAACCCCTTTTTGCATTTTTCGGCCTTTCAAAATTCTGAAAAATCAAAATAAAATCTAGAAAAATATATAAACTTCATAAATTCATAAATTTCAATTTAAAAGGCCCTTGTGGCATAAAATTTCTCCATTGGATCACAAATTTCTTTTTCTTTAATCCCATGCCACATGAAATATAAATTTTAACAAGAGAACATGATGAATTCGAAAAATAATATTAACTTGACTTTAAAAGCCAAATTAAGTCAACCCCTCAAAGTCGACTTTTGATTCATCCCATCATTCTCTTCTTCTAATCATCCCCTAAAGTCAAAATAAAATCAAGGAAAATGGTTCATACATGGAATGGTGGCGGTATTTCTTGATGGAGTTGTCCATCTAATCATCTTTCTTTGAGAACCTTTGGCTGGCTTTCTTCAAATAAGCTGTCTTCTTTTGTCTTGAATACAAAAGTGCTTGATCTGATCAGTCTTGGTTCTAGGGTAGTCATGCTTGACGTTGTCTTGAGATTCTATCTTCATGAAGCCTGATTCAGCGTGAATTATGGTGACAATTAATAGGGCTTTGTGATAACCTTCCTTCATACTCTTCATGGCTGATTCTAATCATGCTCTTTGCTCTCACGATGGCTGAAGGACAAGATATGTAGACTTGTTGGCCTTGACTTTTCTTGGAGGTCTTGGATGACTTGGGAGGAAGGCCTTTGATGCTAACTTGAAATAGAATTTGATGGCGGTGCTTCCATAAGTACTAATAATTAGATCTCTCCTAAATTCTATCTAAGGGTGGTTTTCAAAGGAAGAAGAAAAAACAAAGAGGTTCCTACTGATTTTCTTTCGAGATCATTATTTATAATTATATAAGGTGCCTATGATATAGTGGATATGGTTTGGAAAATAGGGAACCTATATCAAGGTAGAAGGTGGTTGACTTGGTCCATTCAAGGGATTCTAATTATCTAAGGATAAGGCTAATTTCTTTTGACCAAGTCAATCTTTGGATCATTGTAAAATAGAAGGAGGAGGGAAGGTAATTCCCTTAGAATCTACACTCTCTTTCAATTATTTAGAGAGGTCTTCTTCATCCATTTAATAAATGGATAGTTTCTCAAGTTGATGGATATGGAGGAGGAGGAGGAAGATAGGTTCACTTAGAACCCTTGTGTTCATGTTTTGAAATAATTCTCCATCACATCCCTAATTAGAAATTTCAGAAGAGATCTATTACTTATGGAAGAAACTATCTTCTTATTCTACTCAAGACAAAACCCTTCACATGAGTATACCATGCACCTACTTGTTGATACTCAACATGAAGGATCTGCCATTAAAGAAGACAGTCATCAAAGGTTTTCCTCCTAATTATCTAAGAGCTCCAAGATCATCAAGAAGAGCATAAGAGAAGCCTCATAAATAACAATGTCAAGCTCAGGATCCCCTCAAAGTGAATAAAAGACAACTACAACAAGGGGCTTCACGGTTTCTAAAGCTCATGAAGAGCTTGTATATAATAATCAACTATGAAGAGCATGTAGAAAGCTTCCAACAAAGAAGATTATTTCGCATTGGATTATAACCTTCATGGTTGATTTAAAGAAGGAAACTCATCATGATATCTACCATGGACAGTCCTCTTACCTATCAACACCTTCCACGATTTTACAGGAGATCTCATAAATAACAATGTCAAGCTCAGGATCCCCTCAAAGTGAATAAAAGACAACTACAACAAAGGGCTTCACGGTTTCTAAAGCTCATGAAGAGCTTGTATATAATAATCAACTATGAAGAGCATGTAGAAAGCTTCCAACAAAGAAGATAATTTCGCATTGGATTATAACCTTCATGGTTGATGAAAAGAAGGAAACTCATCATGATATCTACCATGGACAGTCCTCTTACCTATCAACACCTTCCACGATTTTACAGGAGATGAGTTCCACGTGACAACGTCAAGCATGACTACCAAAATAAAATCAAGGAGGTTCATACATGGAATGGTGGCGGTATTTCTTGATGGAGTTGTCCATCTAATCATCTTTCTTTGAGAACCTTTGGCTGGCTTTCTTCAAATAAGCTGTCTTCTTTTGTCTTGAATACAAAAGTGCTTGATCTGATCAGTCTTACGTCGTCTCTCCTCCCAGAAATGAAACCCTAAAGAAGACAATAATGCATCCACAAAAGGCTGTTATAACTGCCCCAAATACCACAAGTCAACGCGAAATTGAAGAGACTCTACGTATCTCCATGTCATTGCTGAGCAGATTCTCAAAAGAGACTTAAGCTAATCCCGAAAGGAGGTTCCCCAGTCAACGCTTGATGAGAGTGGAAGCGTCTCATGCCCGCCTCTACCTTCTCGTCACCCCGTCAAAGGAAACATTCCGACGTCAAAACTAAATTATCATCAACACGACACTTACATGATCGCAAGTTCATCATACGGATGCGGAAAGATCGCAATAATAATTCTATGTGCTGACTTCTCTCCACGTTGCCACAGTTACCCCGTAAACCCGACGACAGAATATCATCGGCTCGCCATCGGTTCGCTTACCTTTTCGTTATTCCTACCATGAGCTATGTTCTTCTCGTCATCCCGCGAGTGAACATCAAAGGACGCCAAGCCGAGTCAGCTAGTCAACCGACGCGGACATAACCGCCGCGACGCGACTTATCGCCATAACTCCCCTTCTTTTGTTTCTATAAAACAGAACGTTGTAACAAAAAACGACGGTTGTTGTTATTGAAATGAAACTTTTTCCTTTTGGAAAATTATTGTGTTCTTGTGTTTCCCGTGCCTCTCCTGCATCCTCTTCTCTCCGAGTTCTATCTGCCTATTCTATTTCCCCCCACGGCTGTCCACTCTCTTCCATCACGTCTGAAGCATTTCGAGACTATTTTGGATCATTTGGCGTAATCCGAAAGCATCTCCTCACGTCCTCTCGCAGGTAATCATTCGCTCTATCGTTACTAAGATTAATAGTTCGCCCATAGATCCGTAAGTCCAACGATCTCCCATCTGTCCTTCTACCTTCCCTCTTTCAACTAATATTCGAAATCCTCTTGGATAATCTCCAGTCTTAGTAATTTTCCCTCTAAATAATCTCTCCATCAATCATCATTCTATCATTTATTAATACCCCTCTCATTACCCTTATCCCTCTTCACGAAAATCGTATTATCGTTTCCTTCATTTTCCGTTCATCGCCTTACACTCATACCGTCCTTCATTCCATCATCTCTCCAAGCTATTATTTCTCATATACCCACTTATATATATATATATATATATATATATATATATACATCCTCTTTATTCTTCTCCTTACTCATATTCTTCTATACATAAACCGAGATATCAACTCTTCCATTCTTCTTTTCATCATATTCTCAATCATTACCTTCACCATCCACTCACATAATCACATTATCTTTCTTCCTATACTCATTTATCCAATGTATCCTTCTCTGATATTCATTAACCTACATTATTAATCATTCATAGTATCTCTAATATTTCCTCTCTACCTTATAAAATTATAATACAGCCATCCTTATTTATTAACTAATACATATTATCTTCTTCTCCATATCTCTTCTCCACATATCATAATCTTCGTCAACCCTACTATCCTCATATTTTCTAATTATTCTACACTATATTCTCACTAATTTATAACTTCATTTCACAGTGATATCATTCATAGGTCCTCATTTAGATTGTAAGATTTAATTAGAAATCAATATACTATTCCAAACTCATTATAAATCACTCTCATTCTCTTCATACTCATCTCACTCATATTCATCTTCTCATATTCATCATTTTTCTTAAATATCTACATCACTTAGCCCATGTGAAGATCCTGGGGGGACATTTGAAGAAGCTTGATCCGAGGAGCAAGCTTGTGGTCTTCATTGGCTATGTGATTAGGTCTAAGGCCAATAAATTCTATGATCCAGACTCAGGAAAAGTTGAAATTAGCCGTGATGTTATCTTTGATGAGGGCTGTGATGGATATTATGTGGCCTATAAGCCAATCACACTTTCATGTATCTTGTTTATGTTCATTGAAGTGAAATTTATTCATTGGCATTCTTGTGTGATGTTTGCAATGAAGTTCATGAGCATGTGCAATGACTAAGTGAATTATGATGAGATCATAATATAGTGATCACTAGTCTTTACACCTATGTTCTAAATATTCCTATTCGTGGGATATTCGAGAAGGACATCGAATTATCCGAAAAGAATAGCACTATCTAATCTATCTCATATGATGAGTATGGCTGATCCTATAGCCATCGGTGTGGAGACACTAAGGATAGATAGTGGTTGCTCTTTGTAGAAAGAGTTCACTGAATTGATCCGTATGAATCCTTGAATTGTATTATACCTAACTGTCAATCAGGTTGATTCATGCCATGGTTGTGTATGTGGTCCTTTGACTTGAGACACCAAAGACATCTTGTGGATGGATGATCGTATTTTGATTATGACTTACGAATCCCTAGTCACGGGATATCTAAAATTTCATATATTGGATACGAAATGAAGTCCATGAAGATGATTGTGTGATCAAGATGGGAGGAGAAAGGATTTCGAAGACAGAAAAAGAGTTCGCAGACGAAAATGAGAAAAACAATTAAGAAAGTGAGGATGGGAAGAAGAAAGGACGTGTAAGGAAAAATTAGAAATCAAGAAAGGGAGAAGGGAAGGAGCATACTAAAAACATAACTTGACAGAGCAAGAGAGTTCAAGGGAGAGAGAAAAATTGGGAAAGAGGGTGATGCCAGATGAAGTAGGGAAATTTAGAAAGGGAGAGAGGAGTGTGAGAAAAGGGAAAGAAAATTTTGGGAAACTTAGAGAAAAGAAGAGTGAGTGCGTAAGTGTGAGATCCCTACAAGAGAAGGAAGAGATTATTGTCAGCAGAAATATCTTTGGTGGAAGAGAAAGAGAAAGAGAAAGACGTAACAGACAAAAGGCAATGGATGCGGGAAAATAGTAAAAAAGTGAACGAGAGATAGAATTTGTGATGTAAAAAGTGAAATTAGATAGAGAGAGAGTAAGATTAGGGAAGAAGAGGAATGGGAGAGTGAGAAATTGCCAAGAGATAGAGAGCGAAAATGAAGGAGAGAGAGCCAAAGAGAAAGAATGGAAGCAACAAGATGACAAAGGAAAAATGCGATGAAATACATGAGAGAAAGAGGGCTACAAGAGGGAGGATAGGAGAGAATGTGAAATTGCAGGAGAGAGTTGAAGGGCAGGAAAGTGTGAAGAAGAGGATAAGACGGGGTGGATGAGAGGAATCGAGCAAAAGATGGAAAGAGGAAGAGTGGGAGGTTCAGAGCAAAAGATACCACAGAAGGAAGAAATCGTGAAGGAAATCTGAAAAAAAAAGAGAGCAAGAGTGGAAGTGAGCTAGAGGGGGAAGAAGGTAGGGACTGAGATGGGGAAGAGGGATGATACTAGAAGAACGATGAAGAAGTTTAACCGCATTAAAACAAAGATGACCATTTCCATTGCATTATCCTTTACTAGAAGGTCACACAAAAACAAAGGTTTGAAAAACAAGAAACCCTAGAAAAATAACAAGTGCCCCAGACCCAGATAATGATCCTATCCTTTTGAATCCATGTGAAGAGAGAGATGAGGGTTCCTCTTCACTAGGCTCCAATCCGATTGTCTTGGACAGTCCATTAAGCCTTTTAAACACCTATGTTGGAGGGTCTTGCTTCCCTTTCTCTTGCTTGTGGTTCCTGAAATAAATGAGGCAAAAGTTATGCAAAGAAGTCATTTATGATGCACTTATACTCCACAAATATCAAGTTACAAGATGTTTAATGGAATTATATGTCAAGGTCTATTTAAAAGTTTAATAGAATTAAATAAGACCATTTGGTGGGTGTTTATAGTTAACTTTTATGTTCTTACCAATTTGGTGGCCCATTGAGGGTTTTTCAAAATAAATAAAAACATTCTAAGGAACAAATGACTAGGCACCTCATGGCACCACACTTTTTCATCATCCTTACGCATTGCCATGTCAGTATGCCACGTTAGCATGTGCCAAAAAAACATATTTAGAAAATTGAAACATATTTGATAATTTTAAAAAATTTATGAAAATTCCTTTAAAATCGAGAAAATTGAAAAAATTTTAAAAAGTCAAAAAAATTAAAAAATCTAGAAAAAATATGGACAATTACAAGAAAACCTAAAACTTAAAAAAATCATAGCTTTTCTAGATAACTCCTTTTTGGATGAAGTTTAGCGATTTTAATATAAATTTTCCGTAATTTATATAATTTCTTATGAATTTTCTTGAATTTTTCCAAAATCTCTATTAATCTAGATATTTTAAAAGATTTTCCAGGATTCAAAATTCAAAAGTCGGGCTTTATCTACATGTACTAATGTGGTACACTTACATGGCATAGCGAGCACATGGCACGATGAGGTGGCACCAAGCTCCATGTGACACCATCAAAGGAATTAATTATGTAATTAACTTCATTAAGGTAACTAGGTTAATGGGCCCTTCTATTTAAAGCCTAGAATACTTTTTATAATAACCATGTGGAACAAAATGTCATTTTATCCTGCAATGACTCGTGGCACCCATTTGTAGAGTTTGATCTAGTGGAACAAGTCCACCAAATCCTTTAATTTCAATCTGATGATTGACTACATTAGAAATTTTGCATTTTGGAATACGAGATCAACGCTCCACAATGCACGTGACATACTCCCTCCATCTAACAAACCAGAAGCCGCCACATGGTGCAATCTTGTGATTCTCACACTTAATAGAGCCAACCTATAGGTTATCATTGATAGTGCACTTTCTCTCTCCTCTCAACAAATGAAAAAGCAAAATGTGAAACAATCTCAAGCCTCACGATAAAGATCTAATCAACTCTAATGGCTACAATTAAGTCAAGCAACTTGTAAGGTAAAATCATTGGCTAGAGGTGTTCTAAATCAAAATTATCATATCTCCTGAGGCTAATGGAGTTTGCAAAGGAAATTTTGTTTAGGCAAAATTTTCTTTCACATACTAGACATAAGACATCAAGTTTACGCTAGATATTGACGGATCAAATCGATGCGGTCATTAACTACACACCGATTCGTGAAAAAAATAATACCAAGCTCACCAACTTTATGACTAAATCACGAATTGAATAGCATAGCGGCGACTAAAGGTCGAATCCACAGAGAAATAACGGATTTTTGAGAGATCTTTTGAAATTTGATCAAATAAGATGATAAATTGAGGTGAGAAATTAGGGAAATTGATATATTTGGAAAGAGAACTCAAAGACAAATCCACGGAATATAAAATCACACGATTTGAATCAAGATTCGTGGAGAAATCGATGAGCGAATTAGAGAGAAATTTCTAAACGTGAATTAAGAGAAATCCAAAATTAAAAACTAAATTAACTAAATCTACGATTCTAAATTATAAATCAATGATACATGATGAAAGATTAGGAGGAAAACACATAATCTAACCTGAGATAGCCATCAAAACGATCCAATTAATCACCAGATTTAAGGCTTTTCATTCCGCAATTTTAAAAACGATCTTTGGTGTTCAAGAGACAAATTCTCCTTATTTGATCAAGAAAATCTCGCTTCCAACCACTCCATCGACGCGGAAATGAGTCTAGAAGCAATTGGAAGCAAGAGATTCAAGGATGGTGGTGTCTAAACAATTCGATTAGTCGAAAACATCAAAGAATGCATTACAATGTCGAAGAACATCTCAATTTATAGCTATTTTGGGCATAACCGTCTGATGAATTGCTTGATCTTCGATCAACGACACTGATTAAACGCACGGATGCCAATCATTACATATAAGTCGTGGCCGTTGGATCAGAGATGGACCGTCGAGATTTTGTCACATCGCACACTTTAGAAGTAATGACATCCATCTGATCCTGATCTAACTCACCGGATGCGTTTTCTCCGGTTTTAATCTCAGCCATTATAACTCCTCCGATCGGCGGTTGAGATAAAAACATTTTAAAATGATTCGCCAACAAATAAAATTGTGCCACCTACACTCTACCTCAAGTGACGATTGACGATCGCGATATGATCGGATGCTCAAAATTTTGTCACGTCACCTGCGCAATTTGTAAAGTCGATTTTAAATTAAATAAAATTGATTCTAAATTCATAAAAATTCAGAAAAATTTAGAAAAATTCATAAAAATTCCGAAAAAATCCCTAGAAATTAGAAAATTCACAACTTTTAAAATAGAACTCCAAATTAATCTAAATTTTTTTTATTGGATCAAAAATTAAATTAGCTCATTATACTAAGAAATTATTTAAATAACGAGAGAATAAATTTTATTTCAAAAATACACTTATTTCTCTTAAAAATTAAAATTAGAAAAATAAATAGGTATATAAAAAATATTTTCTCTCATCATTTCGGATTAAAACACAATTATAATCTCAAATATACATGGGAATAATCTAATTTAAAAATATACTCTTAAAAATACATAATTATCCCTAAAATACTATATTTTGAGATTATAACTTAAATTTGCATGAAATGATAGATATGCACTCAAAGTATGATACCGTGCATAAAAATGAAATGCTTTATGCCTTAATTTGCATTAATAATCACGTAATTGCGTGTTAAGATTGCATGTTATCAGATATACTAATGAACTCCACTTCTATGTTATGTGCAGATTTCATGTAATAAAATATAATTCCTTACTTAGTACAGTATTTGAAAGGGGGTAATCCATAAGGAGCTGAAGTAATGAGGTTAGGTGTTCTAAAGAAAGAAAAAGGCAAAAGAATATGTGTGATTGAAAATGGAGCACGCGGAGGTAAGTGTGAGCAATAATTTTCAGTTTATCTTAGAATTGAGAAAGAAATTCAAAAAGAGATGAGAGAATTAGATTAATAGAGATGAAATTGAGAAGGCATGATGGCAAAATGAGAAGGACAGTTTGCGGTAATGATGGATTGACGTGTGGTGATGGCTAGAGTGAGAGATGCATGCATAGATGATGTCAAACCTACTAAAATACAATAAAAACAAAACAAAAATAAAATGCAAGATCTATTCAAGATACTTCATTTGGAGATTTTGATAAGCCAAAATCTATTCAAGATCTTTGTACAAAGCTAGTTAGTGTGCCCATCATTGACCCAGTGATGCTCAATCCGCTCCGATCACGATCTTTTCTTGCTCCCTTCTCCACAACAAGATTGAACATCAAAAAATGCTCCTCCTTGGGCCTTAACCTCCTCTCCCTTTCCTTCGAATAGCTTGATGCTAAGAGAGAACCCAAAATTGTGAGGAGAGAGAAAATAAAGGTTTTTTTATAGGTGGGTTCTTAGGCATTGAGTGTAAAGAGGAGTAAAAGAGTTTTTTTCTAGCTTGATTCTTGAATCTAAGGGTTAAAAGATAGATCTAGGAATAAAATTTCAGCTCAAAACTCCATCTAGATCATGAGATATCATGATTTTAATTTAGAGAAATCTTAGTCATTGATTGGGATCATGCAACTAGAGTGCCCCATGTGGCACACTCTTAGTGCACCCAAAACAGGTGTGTTGATAACATGCTATTTTTACATAAGTTTACATGATTATTAATGCAAATAAAGGCATTAAACATTCCAAATGTATGCATTTTATCATATTTTAAGTATATTTCTATCATTTTGTATTATTTCATGTTATGATCTAAAAATACACCAATTTATGGATTATTATACATAAATAAACATTATAATTTTAATCCTAATTATATTTAAGATCATAATCATATTTCAATGATGAAAATATAAGAGAAGAGATCTTGATTAACATTTATGTATTTTTATAAAGTTATTTTATAAGATACATAAATGTATTAAATTAATTTAAATTAATTCTCTTATTATTTTAATAATTTGACTTTTTATAATGATAGATTATTCAATTTCTGATCCAACAAAAAAAAATTGAACTAATTTGGAGTTGTATTTTGAAAGTTATGATTTTTACAATTTATAGGAATTTTTTTGGAATTTTTCTGAATTTATTTAGATTTATTTTTTATTTTTAAGTATTTAAATAAATTAAAAAAATGCAAAAAGGGGGTATTTTTTGCGCAAGCACACGTGGATGCGACGTGGCACGCAATGCCACGTGGCAAAGCCACGCGGACCAGCGTGAGTGCCTGTGTGGCACTGATGTGACGTATACATATATATTTCTTTATTACATATGGTTATAGTACATATAAGCCATCCATAGAGGACTTTGCTAACCGCATAATACGCCTCGTCTTATATACTCGATCAATTCCATTCTGTTTCTACGTGTGGGACTATCTTCCCTTTATTTTCTTGATCGCAGGACGCGTGGCGTTACGTGGATCGTTGGATGGAGAACGCAATGAACGGCACGTGTCGATGCGGTGGACGCGAGGTCCACCCGATCTTCAATCAAGCACGTGGTTAAAAATTCACTTAAGTGAATTCATCTGAGCCGTTGATCTCGCAAGTTATAACGACTGAGATCACTTACAATTGGTGAACTCCTCAAAACACCACGATCGTTGGATTAAAATACAACGGATGATTAAGCGACGCGACGTTTCAATTTAAAACAAGTGAACTCACCTCAACCTTCCATCTTCGATCGGAAGATCTTGACTAAATCATGATGATTCGATCAATGGACGCCCCATCGCGACCGTTGATCAAGAGGCGCCTCTTCATTGGACGATTACGCCTCTTTTTCCCCTTCAAAAACGTGTTCTTCGCAACGGAAGAACTCGCCCTTGAAATTTTGAGAAATTCGAACTATCCAGACACCAATTTCAAGTGCCATTTGATTCCATGCATTCTTGATGCATTTCCACGTCCAAGGAGTGCCTGAAATCAGATTTTGATCGAAAGATAGAGGAGAAATCACATCTTGAACTTCAATTTCGTCTTCGAAAACTTAGAATATAAAGCCATGCATCCTGCGATTAATTGGATCATTTTGAAGGCTACCTTGTGTTAGATTGCGTGTTTTCATCTTAATCTTTCATCATGTAGTGTTAATTTTACATTTTGAATAGTAGATTAAGCTTAATTTCATTTTCGTTTCTCTTTTAAATCAATTTTGCAATACGAATTTTCTCGTAACTTCAAACTTCGATTACTCTGCGAATTCTCATCCAAATCACCTGATTTTTTATTCCGTGGATTCGCAATTGAGTTATCTTTCTTAATATCATAAATTTCCCAACTTTTAACCTCAATTCATTGTCCGATTTGACCGAATTTCAAAGATATATCTCAAATTTCCATAATTCTCCGTGGATTCGACCCTTAATTATCATTATTCTCTTTAATTAAATTGATAAATCATAAATTGGTAAGTTTAGGACTTTGCTTTGACACTAAATCGTGTGTATTCAACAACCATACGAAGAAGTCTCGTCATGTGTCAATCTTTATAAGTGCAGAGGGACTTTTTTGCAAAATTTTATTTCAAAGATCAAAGGTTTTTTTGTAAAAATGCTCTAAGAAAAGAAAAAATATCTAAAAAAATCCCTGAAAATTTCAAAAAACTTAGAAATTCAAAATCTCACAAAATACAACTCTTTTTCTTCGAAAGTTTTTTCATTGGATCAAAAATTTTATTCTCTATCGTTTAATTTATAAATTTCTAAAATCATGAAAGAAAATCAAGGGGTCACTTGATAAAAATTTACTTTGGTCTAACCTCCTTAAAAATAAGGAGGTTGGCCTCAGTTTCAGTGCCAGAATAATTGTGAACCATCTTAAAAAGCTTAGGATAATCCCTCTTTTAAATCCAAACCTCATTTACCAATTATTTCATAAAAATAGGGTGAGTTAGTATTTATATTTTCTAGAGAGTTATTTTCTCCTCCCTCTCATTATCATTTGTATTCATCATTTCCTACTTGTGTGCATGTGTCCGTACATCCATATAGCTCATAGAAAATGTGAAAATTCGACCACTTGACTTTAGAAGGGTCAAATGGGTTAGTCTCGTGGTATAAGCAATTGAAAATATCATGCGCGATAGAACATATTCAGTTTCTTCACCTAATTAGCACTAAATAGATGCAAACTAAGTAACTGAGTAGAATAAAATGATGAATGCACAATTATCATAAAAATGTGATAACGTGCATTATATTATCAAGAATTATACATTAAAATCCATTTCTAATGATGAAAATAATTGAATCAATGACACGATATCATGTACGGAGTCTTAAAGGGATCATTGATGGAAAAGCCTCACTACAGTGAGTTTTGATTGCAAATCTTTCAATTAGGATAATTTTCTTTTGATCTTTTCCTACTCAAAAATTCATCTCTTAATCACGTTTGCAACATTCCATCAAGAGTTTTTTATCTTTGATACAAGATTGAAAGTGTTTAATTAGTTCATCACATCATTCGTGTAACTCTTCCTTCTTTATCAATCATTTCCACTTTTTTAATCTAAAAATATACTCAGTGAATCACAAATCGACACATGGCTTAATCTGCAGATTTCGATGAAGATCGAACGGCGATAATCAAGGAGGAGTTGAATCCGTGTAGTGGAATTGTGGCCCATCTCTTTTGCGCAATCGCAGCTATCCAAAGCCCCTTTAGCGAATCGGATGACGCAGATTTTTCGTATCAAAATTTCAATCAATAAATGTTCTTCTCTCTTTAAACATAACTTTTCATTGAAACTTGAAGAAATTAAGCATTTTTGGAGAAAAATCTTAAGTTCTTTGTGATCTCCTTGCGTTCTAGACTCAATTGCGATCATATTGAGGCAAGATTGATCACAAATCATTGCGAGAAACGGTCGGATTCAAACGTCGAACGCATGTTGAAGAAGAACCAGATTAATACTCTTCAATCAACGCAATTTGAAGCACAATCTTCCTATCAATCGAGTTAGTAGAGTGATTCCTTCATAATCCTTGCAATTTATGTAGTTTAGATTAGACTTACATATGTAATTAGAGTTTAAGAATCAGAAATTTCATCATTTTTCCCAAATTTGATCACGGATTTTGGCTGAAGGATTTGCCAAATTAAAGGGTCAAAATTCTTTAAGAATAGGTAATTGAAGGATTTCTCCCTGATCTTAAGTCCAACTCATTCAATTTTGGTTTCAATGGATTCTTTGTTCCATCAATTTTTTGTGGATATGTGATTCGTAAAATTTTATCAATATTTGACCCTTCAATTTAGCATTTGACCAACTACTATTCATTTTCAATCCGAATTTTGGCGTTGACTTTCGAGGGCAATTACTCTTGATTTACAAGGTGAAAGTTGACAATTTTGGTCCCCCTCAAATCCTCTAATTGCAAGCTTTCTATTCATATGTGAATTTCTTGATTTGAATATCGTTGGTTCAGTTAATTTCATGATTTTGATCGAGATCTTCATTTCGACATTTTTCGGATTATTGATTTTCAATAAATCATAGTAAATCTAATTCTCCACTAAAAATCACATAGTTTATATCAAAATTCTCCATTTTCTCTCTAGTTTTTGAAAATATAATTTTCGTATTTTCTCACCTTTTTCATCTCGGATGTTATAGAAAGTCAAAGTTTAGTCAAAGTCAACGCTTTGACCTTAACTTTTGACTTTTCTTCTTGAAATACTTTCTAAAATTCATAAAATTTACTCTCTCTTATATTCATATTTTTCCATCAATATCATATCACATTCACTTCTTAGAAAGCCTAATTAGACTTAAGTTTGACCAAGTCAACCCTTCGATAAAAAGTCAACCGTGCTCTCTATGGTTCAACCCGATCTCATCACAGTACTTGATTTCATATTTTTAAAGCATCATGAGTTTGATATTATAAATTTTGTTTGACTGAGGATCGTGTGTTTGAACGACCGCACTAAATCGTTCTGTCAGTATGACGGGAGAGAGAGAGAGAGAAAGAGAAAGAGAGAGAGAGAGAGAGCAAGAGAGAGTGGTAAGAGAGAGAGAGAGAGAGAGCAGAATTAAAGAGAGTTTGAATGGGGAACAGATGAGATCCACGCTGAAGTGAGAGAAATCTAAGAGATGAAAATATTAGGGGAGAGAGAGAAAGTGAAATTAAGAGGGAGAGAGAGGAAGCCCGAGAGGGATGAACGAGATGGAAAAAGGGAGATTCAAAGAGAATGTTAGGAGAAGATTCGGAAAGAGAGTGAGATTGTGAGAGGGGGAGTTTGGGATATGGGGAGATTGAGAGGGAATGACAAGAATCGGAAGAGGTGGAAGTGCGGAAGATGAGAATTGAAAAGGCGAGACAGAGAGAGATAGACAGAAAATAAAAGCTGGAGAGAAGTAGAGTGATCGTGAGGAAGAGGAAGAGAGGAAGAGAAACTGCAATGGAAGAGAGAATGCAAAGCGGACGCAAGATAGATAAAGAGAGAGAAGGAGCGAGAGAGACTGAGAGAGAGATTTAAAGAGCAAGAGCTAGAAAGAGAATGAACGCACTCAAGAGAGAGAGCACAAGTAGAAGAGAGGGTGGAGAGAAGAATTGTCAAGATGTTGGAGAAAAAGAGAGCTCTTTGAGTGGTTAAAATAGAAAGAGGAGATAGAGAAAGAATGAGAGCTAGAGAATGAGAGGGTGAACGAAAAGGGAACCGGAAAAGCATTCTGGAGAGATAGGGAGAGAGAATGACAGCAAGGGTGAGAGGGATATTCAGAGAGGAGGATGGGGACAGAAAAGAGAAAACGAGGTGAAATGCGGGTAGTCAAAGCCGAGGGAAGAGAGGAAATTAAGAGAGATAAAGAGAATGGGTGTGAGAGACAGACTTAGCAGATGGGCTAGGTGGATGTGAGAGCACGAGATGGGGAGAAAGAGGAAATCGTGGGAGAGAGAGAGAGAATGAAGAACAAACGGTAACTAAGAAAAACAATTACGATAGAAATAAGGGGAAAGACAGTGATTGAGAGCAAGAACGAGAAACTTCACGAGGTACAAAGAGGAATATGAAATTGGAGACGGGCGAAGTTTGAATGATAACAACACATGGATAGAAAGAAAGAGAGAAAGAGAGTTTTATAGCAAGAGAGCGTCCAGGGGTTGGTCCACGAGAGAGGGGAGTTTCAAGGTGAGTAAGAGCGAAGAAAAGAGAAATAAAGAAAGAAGAGGGCGAAGAATATGATCTTGCTTCCCTTCTCTTGCTTGTAGGTTCCTGAAATCAAGGAGACAAAAAAATCATGTATAAAAGTTCTTTTTGATGTACTCATGGCCAAAAATTATTAACTCATGAAAGAGTACTGACGAAGTGTTATATGCGGCCGTTAAAACACACAAATGACATTCAAACAAAATTTACAATACCAAACTCACAATGACAAATATATAAAATCAACTAAAGTGTAACTATCGGGTCGATCCACAAACAACAAGGTTGACTTTTATGGCACAGTTGACTTAATCAAACTTAGGTTTAAAAGAGGTTTTAAAGAAGTAGAAATGAGATTTTATGAATAGAAACGATATAAATATACTAAATAAGGAATTTTAAGTTTAGAGATATCGGATTTGACAAAGAAAAGTCAAAAGTCAAGGTCAAAGCATTGACTTTGACTAATAGTTGAATTTCTGTAAAATCAGATAATCAAAAAATGTTAGAAGACTAAAAAAATTATTTATTCAATCTATAGAGAAAATGGAATTTATTGATATAAGATTCGTGATTTTTGGATGAGAATTGGATTTCTTATGAATTATTGAAAATCAAAGATCAGAAAAATTCTCGAAATGAACACTTCAGAAAAAGTTTTCAAATTAACTACCTAAATGTTATCCAAATCTTGCAATTTATATATCAATAGAAATTTAAGAACCAGTGGATTCCAAACAGACAAAAATTATCAAATTCCAATTTATATTTTAGGAGTAATTGATCACGCAAGTCAACACCCAAATTCAGATTGAAAATGAATAGGGGTTGGTCAAACGTTAAATTGAGGAGTGAAATGATCTCAGAATTTGACGAATTTGCTATCCACAGAAAGCTGATGAAACAAGGAATCCAATGATACTCGAGTCAAGTAATTCAGAATTATAATCAAAGAGATATCCTTGTTTGAAAATTGGGCGAAAATATGAATTTAACTACCTCTACAGTCTAATTACCTACCTAATTCAAATATAAATTAAATGAATTGCAAGAATGATGAACAAATCACACTACTAACCCGATTGATGCGATGATTTGGCTTCAATTCAGGTGGATTGAAGATTATTCCTTGGTTTCATCTTCGACATACGTTCGGAATTCAAGGGGAGAATACGATCGTCTCTTGCAATCAATTCGTGATTATCATGCTTCAATGACTGTGGAATTTGACTCTAGGAAGTAGAGGATCATGAAGAACTTAAGACCTTCCTTCAAATTCACTTAATTTCTTCATGAATCGATCAAAAGTTAAGTTCAAAAAGGGAGAATACATCGGTTTCTAAAGGGAATTTCGCCCGAAAATCTTGGGTCGTTTGATCCGGTGATAGGGGCCAATTGATGGCCACAATCACACAATGATCGTGGGCCATCAATGCGGGGCAATTGTGGCTCTAATTTCGCAGCGATCGGGCCACGATCGCATAACGATTGGCTCATGATCGTGTAGTGATCATGGGCCTTGATCGTGTGCCATGGTCTTCTTAAGATCGATTCCACCGTCCGATGAAGATCGCGCGGCCTCTTACCGATCATGCATCTGACAAAGATCGCGCGGCCTCTTCCCGATCGTGTGTCTGAGGAAGATCGGACGCTCCCGAAACATCCACACGTCGCCAGGTGAGCCCTCGATCACCGTCACTTAAACGCCCTATTCACGCACGTGCTTGTGAGGGAGATCGGGTGGACTCCGGTCCACTCGATCGACGCACCTCACGTGATATGATTTATATCCAACGCGCGTAACGCATCCACGTCACCTGCAAGAGAAGACTTCTAAGGGAACATAGTCCCACACAGAAGAATTAGAGGAGAAAAACGACTATATATCCTGGAGCGCGGTAACGCATTTGCGTTATCGCCCCAATACTCTAACTAAGGCCCACTATCCTGTGGGCCCTTCACCTGCCAGCCTCTCCACTTGCCACGTGACGCCCCCTTGGGCGTCCGCATGGACTCGCATGGCCTCTTGCCACGTCTTCGCACCACCCACGCGCCACTTGTGCCTCGCGTGGGCCATGCGTGGCCCTGCCACGTGGCCTCAGTGTCGCGTCGCATCTGCACGGGTCCCGCGCGCCACGTCAGCCTTGCGTGCCACGTCAGCCCACGGTCCTACGAAAATAAACCGCCTTTTTGCGTGATTTTAATCAAAAAAATGAAATTAAAAATCAGATAAAAATCCAAAAAAAATCTAAAAATTCAAAACTTCATAACTTAAGAAATGCAACTCCTTTTTAGTCCAAATTTTCTCTACTGGATCACAAATGTCTCCATCTTTAATATTATGCCATCTAAAATATAATTTTAAAGAAGAATATAGGATGAATAAAAATAACATAAAGGTATTCATTAAGATTTAGATCTTTTAATCATCCAATCATTCTTTAAATCGAATTAATCCTTTCGATCATCTACTAAAGTTAAAATAAGGCAATTAATTTATCTTAATTTAATCTTGTAAAAGATTATAAATCAAGAAAGCACATAATTAACCCTAAATTATGCATACATATGAACTTTAGTAGAATAGCATACCAATGGAGAAAATTCATAAAAACTATGATAACATGCATCATATTCACATAAAATAAGCATGAATATGAGTTAACTATGATAAAAATTTAAGTTATAAATGCACATTATCAAGTACATATGATATGTTCACGAGTTAATTGAGCTAAATAAAAGCAGTTCTTAGGTGTTTATAAATACTTTTTATGCTTTTATCAGCCATGTCAATTGCCATATCAGTACGCGATAAAAAAATATTTTAATAAATATAATTCGAATAAATAAATTTTAAATCTAAAAAATTTAGAAAAATCCAAGAAAATCCCTAAAAAAATTAGAAAATTCACATCTTTTTAAAAATTTTCATCCAAATTAATCCAAATTTTTAACTAGATCAAAAATTAAATTATCTATCATTCTAAAAAAATCTAAATTTAATAAATAACAAGAGAATAAATTTATATTTTTAAAAAAATACACTCATTTCTTTTTAGATTTTAAGACTTAGACAAATATATGATTGTATATAAAATGATTTCTCTTATTATTTATCCTTAAAAAAACAAATTATAATCTCCAGTAAAGATAAGGATAAAAAAATGCTCTTCTTAATTTATCATAGTTAACTCTAAATTAATGTATTTTTGAGATTATAATAACTTTTTTTGAGAGAATGAAAGATAAACACTAAAAAATATGATAAAAATGCATTAGAATGGAATGTTTTTATGCCTTAAATTGCATTGATAATCATACATTTTCATGTTTAATTTGCATGTTATCAGTGGTCTACCAATCACGTGGAGCAGCTTGAAGCAAAAGGTGGTGGCCTTATCTTCATGTGAAGCTAAATATATAGTAATTACATTAGCCATGTGTCAAGGAGTATGGATTGCAGGGTTAGTGAAGGAGGTAACCAGGGTTGAGATTGAAGTTCTAAAGATTATGGTTAATAATCAATCAACCATCATTCTAAGCAAGACCTCAACTCATCACAACTGAACAAAACACATTGACACAAGCTATCATTTTATTCGAGATTGAGTCGAAGATTGGAGAGTCATCATTAAACATGTAAAAATTGAAGACTAATTGGCAGACATCCTCACAAAAGCTTTGGGGAGAGTAAAATTCGTGGAGCTATGTGCAAGTATTGGAGTGAAGAAGGCTGGGTATGAGAAGAAAATCAAGAAGGAGAATGTAGAAAGTGATTTCCTACCTTGGAGCAGGACTAGCGCGCGTGGCACAACGGTCAAGCACAAGGGAGAGCACCTAGCGCGTCTTAGTGGTGCACAGTGGCATGCTAGAGCAAGTGTCACATCGTGCCAATAGCAAGCCACTCAACGGGTACTGTAGCACATGCCGAGCAAGTACAACGTGGCATGCAATGGCACATAGGGACGAGTGCCGATGCATGCCAGCGTCAAATCACTTGGCAATTACTGTAGCACCCACCAAGAGGGCACATTCATAGCTCGCACGACACGTATTTCGAGGGGATCCCGACATACCACATGCACACACATCTTGGCAAGCACCATAGCACTCGTCGATATGCACTCCACGTGTGCACCATGGGGCACACTCGGCGGGACATGGGGGGTCCAAAAAACTAGAGAAGTTTTTTGGACTTTTCTCTTTGTGAGCCTATAAATAGGCACCCCTAGGGCCTTCCTAAATGTAAATGGACATTATTTTTTTCCTCTAGAGGATTATAAGTGAGTTTTTTAGAATTTTAGTGCATTTCATCCATTTTTTGTGTGTGTGTGCGTATTTGTGAGTGTGCTCATTATCTTTTGGAGTGCCCTTTGAGGTGATCAAAAGCCAACAACTACCAGCCTGCGTGCAATTTGGCCCATGCACTAAGATTACTATCGGCCGCTAACAAAGACTGCATTCATACATCATCTGAATCCTCAAACGTTCAAAAATGAGTTCAAAATATTAGGAATACATACATTTCGTTCTTTTCTCTGTGCTCTTCATTCTCTCTTTTGTGTTTTGTGGATTCAAGCTTCTTTGTCATATTTCTTAACAACAGCTTTCTCGTTTACCTCTATTGTCTCTCTCTCTCTCTTTGCGTCTCCCCACAATGATTTTCTTTCTTCCACCAGTAGTATGTCTATCTATTTCTCCTCTCTTGCCTCTTGCCTCATGCCTCCTACATCCCTCTCCCTCTCGCCCCTCCCTCATGGACTCTCGATTTCAATATATTTCTATCGATCATGATCCGCCATCTTGACTTGAAGCATAGTCTATACAACCGATCCTTCTATCATCTATATCATCTTTTCAACGCATTTGCCATTTGCGCTAGACTATTGTGTGGGATGTTATTTTCCCCCTCCATGCATGGCTTGCGGGCGTGGCAGGAATCATGGCACGCGGGGAGAGCACCTAGCGCACACACTTGGTGCACACTCGGCGGGTACTATAGCACTCACTGAGGTGGTGCCTAGTGGTGCGCAAGGGCATGCCGAAGCATATGCCACAGCGCACTAGTTGCATGCAGCTTGGTGTTTACTGTAGCACACGTCGAGCAGGTGCCCTGTGACGTGCAGTGGCCCGCAGGTACAAGTGACAATAGCGCACAGCTCAATGGGTAGTATAGTACCCCCCGAGCATGCGCACGCATGGTGCGCAAAGCATGCTTTTTGGGAGGACCCCACACGCCAATGTGTGCACATACGTGCATTGAAATTCCCTAATGAGATGGTGAAATTACTAAGAGGGGGAGTGAATTAGTTGCTTTTTGATCTTTATGTTATTCTAATTCCTTTTTCAATTCGTTGATTATCTCTCAACTTTCTCACGTCACTCGTAGGCCAGATTTTTTTATACTAGACAGGGTTCCAGACCCCTGCGCTAGTCCCAGGAGGAGACAGTCCCCCTAGAGTCTCTCCTCATCCTTTTTTAATCAGCTAGTAGTAACTACTAGCTGGCCGAGATTAATAGATCAAAAGTTCTACACGACCTTTCGATCTGACTCCCTCACACTCTCGATTAGTGACCTTACTTCGCCGACGTCCTTCGGTACCCGTCCGCTCGTCCCGTCCCCCGGGCCGACTCCCAGAGCTCCGCGCGCCGCTCCCTACTCTCTTTCGGGTTGGCCTGCCCCTTTGTAGTCACCGAGTCTGGGCACCGATCCACGCACGCACCAAGTAAGTCGCTCGTCCTCGAGTCTGAGTGATCCTGCAAGGTGAATAACAAGTATCCCTCGAGTTGACTTTCTAGTCAACTCCCTAGAGTCGTCTTGACTCACTACGATTCCCAAGGAATCTCCCCCTTACACTCACAGGTAAGTACGACTCACCAAGAGTCCACCTAACGTGTGATGGTATGTGTAATTATCCTTGTACTTTAATTAAACTTATAAAATAGAAAGTTGTAATGAAAATACTAAAACAAAATAAATTAATCACAAAAAACTATAATAAATGATGTAACAAAAATTATTTTAAAATCTTATCAAAAATAAAACAAATTAATATAACCCCCTGATTTGCTTATTTGACTTTGACTTTGACTGCTGATGTTGACTTTGACTTTCTGATCACTTGAACTTCTATTGACTTTGACTGCTATTGAACTTGACTTTCTAATCACTTTAACTTCTGTTGACTTTGACTTTCAGATCACTTTGGCCTTCACCTGAAATGTAACACTAATACACGCACAACAATAATAATGCCTATCCCTAGATCAACACTGTTTATCCCTACACAGGTATGAGCATGTATATCTTAAAATTAAATAAAAACTTTTACCTGAAGTTTTACCTTGACGATACTCGCCTTAATTCTCTTTCTAATTCAAGCAAAATCTCCTCAACCGAGTAATGAATCAAGAAACAAAGATTATCAGGATAGTAGTACAGACAAAACTTGATTAATCTGTCTTTAAAAGGATGGAAATGAGACTAACAATTTTAACTAAAATTTGTAGAAATTTAAACGAAAATTCGACAGAGTTCTGTCTAAATTTTCTTCTAATGCACAAATGTACCTGATCAATAAGATAGATATGATCTACTGAATTTTAAGACAAATAAAATCAGATATACCAAAAAAATAGAAATTAAACGAAATCAGATGTATTAACACTATTTTAATAATATAAAGAGATAGATAAAACAGAACACTATATACTAGATATAATAGATTTAATGAATAAATAAACTAGATACAATATGATATCAGATAATAGAAAGTGAGAAGATCAAAAACAGAGAATCAGAAAAACAAATGATCTAAAGAAAGAATCAGAAATCTAAATAAAAAAAATCGAAAAAATATAAATAAAAGGAAAAATGAAACTCAGAGAATGAAAATCACGGAATGAAAATAAGAAAGGTAGAAATCAGAAAACTAAATCAAGATGAAATACAAATACCGTAAAATGAAAAATCGAAAAAAAACAGCGAATAAAAATAAGAGAAAACCAAAATCAGGCTCAAAAACGAAAACCGGAATCAAAAACAAAAATGAAAACCGAAATCAGAATCAAAAATGAAAACCAAAATCAGAAACAAAAAAACAAAAACCGAAATTGGAAATAAAAACTAAAACTGAAATTGTGGAAATCGTTCCTCAGTGACACACAACTACAGTGAGAGAAAGAAAGAGAGAGAGAGCTCAACGAAGAGGGAGAGCTTCCGATGGAATGCAGTCGCCTCCCTTTAGAACTCATTGAAGATCGCACTTTCTTCACCAACTTAGTATTTCTGTAATCACCTTCTTCCCCGTCGCTGGAGAGAAAAAATTTTCTGGAGCAAGAACCCTAGCTTTTGAATTTTTTTTTTCACGCGATAGAGAGAGAGAGAGCTTTCTTTGTTTTTGGCTTTTTATCAGTTTTTCTGGACATATACACAATTTAAAGACTACCTGAAAATACCATAATATGAAAGGTTAGTACAACGGTAATAAAATTCAGACATGACAATATACATACATAAATATACATATATATATAAGAAGACATTATTGATAATAGAAGAAAAGAAATAATGGTATGTTTTTATCAATGAATACTTATAACATTGATGTTCTAAAAAAACCATTGATGTAAAACTAAGCAAATAAATTAAAATAACATGAATCGATAAGGATAATTCATGGTTCTACGAAGATTTAAATCCTATCTTCGAAAATTCTTATTTAGATGCTTTAATAGCAGATTATAGAATAGGTAAGCTAGTTCTGATTCGTAGCAATGTCTGCGTTCCGAAGTCGATGAAGGTCAATCTATCAATCCATCAGTACCTGCACTAACACAAACATAACCTTCTCAAATCATTTTGACAAACAGCTATTAATCAAAATTTAAACACTACTCAATATAATATTTCATAAATATTAGAAGTACACCTAAGTAAATTATCAAACTTAGGTTAAACTAACACGCATATCTCTGAGGGTACTATAGCGCCCGCCGAGATGTGCACAATGTGCACGCCACGGCATGCTCTTGGTGGGACATGGGTGCTGAAATTTCTGAGGTTATTTTTTCGAGTTTTCCTCTTGTGTGGTCTATAAATAGTGACCCCTAGAGCATCCCTAAAGGTATCAAGCATTCATTTCTTCCTCCAAAGGATTGTATGTGAATTTTTATTGGTTTATTGGCATTTTCTCTCTTATTTCTCATTCTTCTTCCTCTTTTGAGTGTGTGAGTGCAATTGTGAGTGTGCTCATCATCTTTTGGAGTTGTCTTGGGGTGATCAGCAGCCAACACATTGATCATGAATTATAGCCATCATTAAGATCATTTACTATCCTTGAAATCATGATACCATCGTGACTTATCATTCCTATCGACGACATATTCACCTAGTTTTTCAAGTTTGCAAACGTCCCTCTCATCCAACGCAGCATCAGCGTTAACTTTTGCGTTTGCATACATCATTATCCTCTTGGGCCCCTCACGGCGCATTCACACGACCTAACTTTCCTACTTTGAATGAAGTTAGCAGAATTTTCCCCATTGGTCAACGTTAAAATTCAACGTGCAAACTGTTCTGTTCAGATGAACAGCAGGAGCAGGATAAGGCCGCGGTTTATTGAAGCGTGGACGCGGCGCTGTGCTCTTCTGGGAAGATTAGTCGCAGGTGAAGCTGGGAGACAAGTTAATGCCACAGAAACGGAGAAGTCGGAGGATATCTTGAGGAATGTCGACCGGATTGCCGAGGTGTCCCTTAGAACCTGCTAAGCAGGCGCAGACCTTGCTCTGGACGTCGGATAGTCCGTTGAATCGACTGCAGCAGGGGAACTTTTTCCGACTGCAGCAGACTTTAAGTGAGGCCAGAGAGATTTTGCATGTCACTGGAGGAGGTGGCGGCGGCCGGGGCAAGGGAGGACTAGGCGGCAAAGAGGATGGTGGTGCAACTCGTGGCGGAGGCGGCGGAGGTTGTGGCAAGGGAGGACCAGGCGGCAAAGAGGATGGAGGTGCAACAAGTGGCGGAGGCGGCGGCGGTCGTGGCAAGGGAGGACCAGGCGGCAAAGAAGATGGAGGTGCAACAGGTGGCAGAGGCGGCGGCGGTCGTGGCAAGGGAGGACCAGGCGGCAAAGAGAATGGCGGTGCAACGAGCGGATGTGGCGGAGGCGGACTTTTTTTCTTCAAAGAAACCGTCGTCGCAAGGGGAAGAAGGCCGAGAAGGAAAGTGGCGGCGATTGCTCTCGTTATGGAAGCCATTTTGGCGAAGCTCGGCCACCGCTCCACGTTATTTGAGGCCTATTTAGAGGGCAAATATCTTGCATCATTCATCTTATGTCGCTGCTCTTCTGTGAGCCGTTCGATCCTCAAGATGGAGATTTTTGTGTCGAGAAGGTGCCGGGTCACGGAGAAGGTCAACGAGAAATAGTTCTGCACTTGTAAGGTCTACGGAAAAGCGGCACTGTTCCTCGGCTGAAAAGTCAAACAAAAATCCAAGTTTGACTCCATGATTTCAATATTCATTAACTCGTGTGGGGTAATTTTTGATAATTTATTCAGGAAAACGCGCTCTTGAGGCGTCGGGTAGGAAAATATCAGTTCTATAAGGACACAGACTTTTGTTGATAATTGCTTCCGTCACGTGAATATGGTCAACTAGCGAGGATTCATTTGCATGCAAGTTCCTAAAGGCAAGGCGCTAGATCTTGGATCATGACCTCTGATTCAGACCCATCAGCATGATTTTTTAATGGCAGACGTCAGATTCTACAGCGGTCTTTATGATGGCTGATTTATCAACTGTGGTTGCATGAATGATGCTTTTGATAAGTCTTCATCAACAGCGAATTATCATTAACAGTAAGTTGATGTAAACTATGCTTACATAAAAATATTTGGTTGGTGGTTTGAAATAATGTCATCTTAGTTGGATGGGAAATGACTTCATACCAATAAAATCGAATCTCAAAAAAACCAATCAATATTTTTCTAGCTCATTTATTTCTTTTTAATAGTTTCCTTCACATCCATATGACCAACTAGCTAGGATCCATTTGCAAACAAGTTCCATAAAGGCACCGAACTTGCTCTTGGATGATAACCTTCTAATGAAAACCCATCAACATGAATTTTTATGACATATTTCAGATACTACATGTGTCTGTATTATGGCTAAGAATTCAATTGTGGTTGCTTGTATAATGCTTTTTATAATGTGTTTATTTGGAATTAATCTTTTCGATAAATGTATTCCCACAAGACCTATTTCAACAAAAGAATCCATCACTTTTCCAACTTCAATATTCATGATTTATGATAATTATTCTCTATAAGATGGTAGTTGCAAATGGTGATCTTACTGGGTCAATATGTACTTAGATAGAACCATAAATTGATAGATACATCACACACACACACATATATATATATACTTACACATATCCATAGATTGAAATTTAGTCTAAATTTATAAATAGAATAAGTATATCTTTTGAAATCTGAATAGATATATAGATAAAGAGATAGATGGATAAACTGTAAATAAAAAGAGATATAAATAGATGATAGATAGATATAGAGGCAAATAGATATGTTGAAATATGGGGGTTTCAATTTCATAATATGCAACATGCACTTCTAATTACATGATAATTAATACAAATTAAGGCATAAATGTTTCATTAGTACGCATGTTATTATACTTTGGGCGCATATTTATCATTCTATACAATTTAAAATTATAATGTCAAAATACATTATTTAAGGGATAATCATGCATAATTAAAAGTTTTTATTTAAAATTAGATTATTCTCATTTTAAATTTAAGATTATAATTCATTTTTTAAATACAAAATAATGAGAGAAAACATTTTTATGCACACTCATTTATTTTTTTATGTTTTATCTTTTGAAGAAAATGAGTGTATTTTTTAGTTAAAATTTTATTATTTTATTATTTCCTTAATTAATCATTTTGAAATATATATTATTTAATTTCTAATGAAAGAAAAAAATTGGATTAAAAAGAGTTGAATTTTGAAAGTGATGGAGAATTATCTCAACACAAGAACACAAGGGTTCCAAGTGAACATAGATATGAACTAAGGAAGAGAAGTCATTCTCAAAAGCAACAAGAGAGCATGCTCCTCCTCATTCACAAGTTTGAGAAATTATCTATTCATGAAATGAATG